>OX456984.1:129392523-129585023 GCA_949752695.1 Melanostoma scalare | reverse complement strand
ATCATCTATCATCTATCATCTATCATCTATCATCTATCATCTATCATCTATCATCTATCATCTATCATCTATCATCTATCATCTATCATCTATCATCTATCATCTATCATCTATCATCTATCATCTATCATCTATCATCTATCATCTATCATCTATCATCTATCATCTATCATCTATCATCTATCATCTATCATCTATCATCTATCATCTATCATCTATCATCTATCATCTATCATCTATCATCTATCATTTATCATCTATCATCTATCATCTATCATCTATCATCTATCATCTATCATCTATCATCTATCATCTATCATCTATCATCTATCATCTATCATCTATCATCTATCATCTATCATCTATCATCTATCATCTATCATCTATCATCTATCATCTATCATCTATCATCTATCATCTATCATCTATCATCTATCATCTATCATCTATCATCTATCATCTATCATCTATCATCTATCATCTATCATCTATCATCTATCATCTATCATCTATCATCTATCATCTATCATCTATCATCTATCATCTATCATCTATCATCTATCATCTATCATCTATCATCTATCATCTATCATCTATCATCTATCATCTATCATCTATCATCTATCATCTATCATCTATCATCTATCATCTATCATCTATCATCTATCATCTATCATCTATCATCTATCATCTATCATCTATCATCTATCATCTATCATCTATCATATATCATCTATCATCTATCACCTATCATCTTTCATCTTTCATCTATGATTTAAATTGCCGTGCGTCTGGAGCTGTTCAGTTTTCAGCTTTTGCATTTTCAGCATACCTCTAATCTTGACATAGTCACAAGGTTAGCTTATGAATTGCATTCAATAAGTCTGTACTTTTTTGATTTCGTTTTTTCTGATAATACCAGCAACGTGAAAGCGCTGGCATCATTTGACAATTCGAACTCATTTTTCGGGACGAAGTCGTCACGGGTTGCCGAAATTTCGTACACAAAAGAATTTTTAATGAGATGAATTTTTTGTTAAGTATTTGACAATGTGATAGTCTTGTCATATGTATCTTAGTCAATATTATACTTTATTATTCATTATGCAATCGAATCACCAAAGTGCATACACGACACACTCATTATATTTAAAGTCCTTTTTCTACTTGCAGAAAAAAATTTCACTTCTTTCTCGTGTGAATTTAGTGGCTCCTGCTACCTCAGAGCAACCATCAACCCATCTTTCTAGTATCCTTACAGACCAGGAATGTTGCGGATGTCAATTTTTTCACATCCGCGGATGCGAATGCGGATGCGGATTTTTGAAGGCTCGCATCCGCGGATTCGGATGCGGATGTTAAGATCTTATATAAAAAGTGTATAAATAAATTAAAATAAATTAATTATAATAATGATTTTTTTATGTGCATCGATTTCAAATGATTTTTTAAAGACGATGTGGTAAGGCCCTTGTGCGAGTAGCTTGTATTGCATATTTTGCAATCAGCCTTATCATTGTCCTCTTTATTTGGTTCAAAATATTTCCAAATATCACTTAGTGTCGGTGGTGCATTTTTATTTAACTTCTAAAACAATAGTAATAATAAATATAAGGAATTATACACACACAATGTTCACCGTATCAAAAAACACACAAAATATCTACCTTCTATGCAATAACTATTCCATAGCGCATTAAAACACGGAATGGTTAATTTACAAGATGCAAAAATTTACAGTACTTACACAACAACAAACGCGTTTGATCTTGTCACAAATTTTTTCGCTCCCATTGGTGCGAGCTCTAAAGCCATTCACCAACTCCGCTGAATTTCTTTCTTGTCGCAACTTGTCTTGCATCCGCATCCGATTGAAAATCCGCATTGATTAATGTGGATGCGGATGCTGGTACAGATTTATAAATCAATGCGGAAGCTCCGCATTTGCGCATGCGGATGCGAACATCCGCAACATCCCTGTTACAGACTATACTTTATCAAGGGAGAGATAACAAAGACCCAGCGTTAATCCAAACCCGACGCCCCCAAGAATTGGAAGCCCGTAACCCAGGACTTTAAACCTTAATCCAAGCCCGAGAACTGGAAGCCCAGGACAGGACATCTTAATCCGAGTGTCCCGAAGACCAATTCACACACAATCCAGGACAGGAGACCTTCACCCGATTGGCCACGAAGATCCATACAAGCACCTGGTCGTGAATCCCAGGCTAGACCACCTCCCAGCCGAACCACAAGTGAAGCTTCACCCGAGGAGGCGTGGAATCTACCAATATCAATAGAGTCACAGAAATAGAAACTTGAACTCAAATTATAAAACATTGTATGAACTGTTTAAATCAAAACTATTTATAATATCGGAAATAAACTAGCTTCAATAATCTAAAGTTTTGCTGCTTCTTTAGAAGACTCTGGATCCGCTGAGCATACCTCAGCCTTTGACAAAAAGCATCCTCACAATAATGCTGACCATACTGAACTCGTTCCGAAATATAAATTCGATGCAGGAGGTGATAGATGATAGATATTATCATACTAAATTTTTTTGAGGATGTATACCTGTTTGTCAATTATGTAATGCCAAAAGGCGTTCATAGCTTCTTTTAAAAGATTGAAAAATTTTCATGAATTGTTTTCTTTTCTGAGTTTTCGGCAAAAAGTAAAATAGAAACGTTAGTGAAATTAAAGCTCAATAAAATTATTGATTCAGAAAAACGAGTTAAACACCTGTAATTGAAATGCTAACCATCCCACATAAAATATCGTCTCGCCATTTAGTCTCTGTTATTGAACTTTATAGCACATGTCTTCGATATAGCTGTAAACCGTACCCATTACCCAGGGAACGAAAGCTTTCAACGAAATTAAATATTTTTATCAATTGAAATAGGAAAAAAATTAGCTTTTCAACATTTTGGACATCATCGAGACGTGTGAGACAGCAGTTTCAAACTGATAACTTTCATTCGAACATTTCAATTTTTGTAGTTCACTCATCGGCAACGCTTTTAACTTAATTGAGAAGAACATCGCTGGGATTTTTTCTAAATGTAAATATATCTATTTAAAACCTTCCCCTGCGTGAAAATGAAATAAAATCTTGTTTTTATAAAGTTCAACAGCTAAAATGAGACCAATATAATTCTACAAAAAGATAAACTGCGCTGTGTTTCACTCTGATGAGTTGTATAGATGTTGTTGGTATACAAAAACATTGTACTAAAGTTTACCATGCGTCAAATTAAAGTCGTTTAATTTTCTGCATCTCTAAGCGTCATTAATTTGGATGCTTTCTTTGCACATTAATCAATATTTTAATGAGGGATAACTGAATTGCTCTTGGGACATTACATAACTTATCGTGAAATTACAGTGAATTTTTTGCATTAAATGGTCCACTTAATGTTTTTAAAGTTCTCAATGAGTTGAATGGAAAACAAGAAAATTTTTGAAAGATTTTAAGAATAAACCGGCTTTGTAGAAAGCCCAATAAAACAAGATTTTTCTTAAATTTTCTTGTGTTTTGAATACATATCGAACTCTTAAATTTTTAAAATCTAACTTCTTCAAAATCGGAATGAGGATATACTTTCTGACTGGCCATTCAAAGAAGGTTTTGAACGGCTTCTTCCCCTTCTTCGTATATGCAGCTTCTGCAGAAATAATTAAAAAACACAAGTCTTTTGGCGTGTCTTCCTATTAGACAGTGTCCCGTAAGAACACCTATGGTAGAACCTAGATACAGGCGGTTCAGGGCTAACAAACTCTTCGAGCGTTTTGAGTCTACACACGGCCAAACTTTTTTGTTTGCAAGGCAGTTGTTGCTCTCAGTCCATCAAGTGATTGTTATCCTCGAAGCGCCTTGTCTAAGTAGGAGTTTACATGTAGCGATAGGTGCACCTAAATATGTTGTTCCATTCTGAGCGTAGGGAAGTGGTCGTGCCCTTTTTGGCTAGTTCGTCTGCAATACAGTTGCCTGTTATTGGTCGTGCCCTTTTTGGCTAGTTCGTCTGCAATACAGTTGCCTGTTATGTCCCTGTGCCCCGGCACCCATGAATGGTGAATGTTGAACTGATTTGACATCTCCCTCAGAGACATTTTACAATTTTGGACCGTGATGGATTTTGTAGAGACAGAGGCAAGAGATTTAAGGGCAGCTTGGCTGTCCGAGAAGATTCAAATATCCGTGGAGGATATGACGTTTTCTTTGAGCCAAGACAGCACCTCCTCAATCGCCAGAATTTCCCCTTGGAACACACTACAATGATCGGGTAGGCGGAAGAAAAGACTGAGATTCAGTTTTTCTGAGTAGATTCCACTTACACCTTCGCTGGTTTTTGAACAATCGGTGTAAAAGTGTATTGCTTCATTTTCCAAAAGTGTGCCATTTTCCCAGGCTTCTCTTGAAGGTATGGTTACTTGGAAATTATTATCAAACACCAACTTGGGGGTGGTGTAGTCGGGTCTATTTGGTGATGTAGCTGTGAGCCGAGTAGCTGAGCTAGCTGCGACTTGTTTGCTGAAGATATCTGGGGATGTGAGATCTAGTAGTACATTGAAGGCGTCGGATGGGGTTGTCCTCAGTGCGCCACTAATACACAGACTAGCCGTTCTTTGAACTTTGGCCAGTTTGTTTTAGTTGATCATCTTGTCTAGTGCGGTCCACCAGACAATCACCCTGTATGTGAGTATCCGTCTAATTACCGAGGTAAACAGCCAATGGGTGATTCGGGGGGAGAAACCCCATTTCCCACCAATGGCTTTTTTTACAAGAGAAGAGTGCCACGTTGTCTTGATTTTTACTCTTTCATCAATATTGGTTTTCCAGGTCAGTTTTTTTTTGTCAAAAATTAGACATAGATATTTAGCCTGATTTGACAGTGTGAGAGTTACCCCCTTAATAGCTGGGGGTCTGAAGTCCGGAATTTTGTATTTCCTCGTAAAGAGAACTGATTAAGTTTTGTGGGGATTGATATTTAGTCCACAATCTTCAGCCCAATTGTTAAGCTTGTTAAGTGCTGTTTGTAGCAGCTCAGCTAGGGTTTGTCGGTGCTCGCATGAAACGGCAATTGCTACATCATCGGCATAGGCTATGGTTTTGAAACCTTCGTCCTCTAGGTCGATTAACAATTTGTTAACGACCATTTTACACAGTAGAGGAGATAGAACTCCTCCCTGCGGGGCTCCTCTATTGGTCATTCGGCTTGTTTTGTAGTTCCCCAATTCGGAACTAATGATTCTGCTGCTGAGCATTGTTGTTATCATGTTCTTAATGTGTTCTTCCATGTGCAGCCCATCATGAGCATTAATGATTGCTGCATTGTTAACATTGTTAAATGCACCCGCTATGTCTAGGAATGCGAGGAGAAAGTATTCTTTGTAGTGCAGGGATTTTTCAATGGTGCAAACCAGAGAGTGAAGTGCAGTTTCCACTGATTTACCTTTTGTATAGGCATGTTGCGCCGCGCCGTTAAGATTAGACTAGGTTGAATTTCTTGTCCTAGGTGTATGTCAATTATTCTTTCCAGTGTTTTAAAGAGGAAAGATGATAGACTAATAGGTCTTAAATCTTTTGGATTTACATGAGAACTTTTGCCGGCTTCGTGTATGAAGACGACCCTAGCTTCTCTCCAGGGCTTGGGAATATAGGAGTAGCTGATGCGTCATTTCATGATCATCTCCAAGTTAAAGATGATGATATCTGAAACCTGCTGCAGCTCCGCAGGGATGATTCCGTCAGGCCCTGGTGATGTATATGGGTCAAAGCTGTTTATTATAAAAGTATTTCTCTAGAGATAAGACCTTTACATGTTTGGTTTGCAAGTCGAGGGAAATGCTCCTCGTCTGTTATTGTCAACGAGCTACCAGGGAAATGTACCCAGTAGCAAGTTTAGTGTTTATATATATGAGTTGGTCCAGTTGCCGTTTTCATCTTTTATAGAACTTTGCATGTTTGGACTCGTTGATAGGATTTTGCTAAGTCTAGATGACTCTGAGGAGTCTTTAATTTTATTGCAGAAATCTCTCCAAGAGGATCTTTTGCTTATTCGCAACCTTTTTTTGTAAATCCTTAGGGAGATAGACGCTGTTATTTTCCACGTCTTCTTTATATACTTTTTTTATTTTGTTTACCCGTGCAAACAATTCTTTAATTTTTTCTTCAATGGGTTTTTCCATTTATAAAAAAATTTTAAATACGGAATTCAACTCGATACGATCAATGTAAGTTTTTATTTTCAAGAAATAAAAAAAAGGATTGACAGTTTAAAGAAGCTATGACCAGTTGAAAAATACATAAATCTTTTTCACTTTTGTTTTTTATTTACTATCCTTTTATTTCTTGTAACAACCAACTTTTGCTGCCATTAAACTTAAATAAATTTTCTTATTTCCTACTTAAATGAACTACTTACTTTCTCAGTTAAATGAATTTATAATTACTTTCATACTTAAATTAATTCTTACTTTTTAAATGAATTTTGTTATTTTGAAATGTGTTCCACAAAAAATGTAAGGCTGGCAATGCCATTAGTATATAGAATTGTGAAAGCTCTTGTAAGCTTTTTCCACAAAACAAAAGCTCCTTAAAGAAATGTATAAAAGGCACACGCGATCAGAATCAGAACAAAAGTCACTTGCTCTGTGTTGCTTCAGTCAGTCGGAGGTTGTTCCCATACCGCCACATCTAAAGTAATTCAAAAGTTTCTTGCGCTTCTCGCACGTTGTTGATCGCGAACAGCTTTTGCCTTCTTTTCAAGATTACTGTAGTCCCACGGAGAGCATAATTTTGTGGAGTCATCGAAATCTCGTTTAATTATAATTTTTTCAAGTTGAATAAATTGTTGTTATTAAACCTCCGTCCTCATCAGGGGTATGAGATACCCCACACAAAATTGAAAACTGTGTAATAACGGTTACAAATTTTTCTCAGATATGCCATGCCTATGTAAATTAAGTTTAACATCTGCTGCAGTAGTAAGAAGTCGTTTAATGCTGCTTGGATTTTTTCCATATGCATATACCTACAGTATATAGTATACAGTATATATATGTATGTAGGTAATTTTGCTGGGAAATTTGGTGCGAGGTATCATATACCCCAGAGAGAAGTTGATGTTAGTATTTTTTATTCACACAAATCACAAAGTGAGGTAACATCTAGTGCAATAGCTTTTCAACCAACAAATTTGGAAAAATACGTCCGTTGTAGCTTCTGTGATAGAAAAAAAGATAAAAAAAAAATAAAAAAAAGAGTGTGCTACATGTCACCCTGCAATGTGCGACGATCATCGCTCCATGAATTGTTCCTACAGAATGTACAAAATAAAAATAAATTTTCTTTGAAAAAATCCCTGTTACCAACTTTAGCCGCTAACAAGGCATGGTGACAAAATATTAATAAAAACAATTTCATACGCTTGAGTAACATTTTTCAAAACATATTTAAAGGTTTTTTTTTGTAATAGCTTTTGAAAAAATTAATTTTTGTAAAACACCTACTATTTTTTGCTTTTTTTTGGAATAAAATTTTAAAATATTTTTTTTTCTGGATTATATATTTACTATATTTTGTTTAAGTAAAAATTATTATAAGAAATTGATGTACTAACCTATAAACAGTGAATTAAAAAAATAATTTTACAAAATCAAGAGAGAGGAACTTGTAAGAAAAAATAGGATGGAGGACGGAGTGTTAAATTAATAAATAAAAAACTGTATTACTTTCGTAAAAATATCGTTTGTTGAATTG
Source organism: Melanostoma scalare (assembly GCA_949752695.1). Lineage (NCBI taxonomy): Eukaryota > Metazoa > Arthropoda > Insecta > Diptera > Syrphidae > Melanostoma > Melanostoma scalare. The sequence goes on along the minus strand of OX456984.1, from coordinate 129,577,255 downwards.
CCTATTCAGCGGCCTACTACAGTCTCCGGACAGCATAGACCGTGGTGCGTGGTAGAGATTTCACCAAACAGACGCTTAATCATTTTGTACTTTCAAATAAATTTGGCGGCCTCGAAAATATAATTTAAGGTGTGGAAAAATTCCACTCTTACATTGGCGCTCAACGTAGGGCACAATAAAAAATCTAAGCACGGCAGATATTGGTAAAGCAAACGTATCGCTGCATTATCGGTTTGTAACCAAGAAAACGAAATGGCTCTATCCACAAAACAGCTACAAGAACTAATGACAGCTCTAAGAAGTGAGAATGTCAAGATGTCAACAAAGGCAGTTTTAGTAACTGTATGGAAAGATTTAAAGGCAATCGAGATACCACAATAGTTGAAGGGTTTATATCAAAAATCAACATATACAAAGACATACAACGTATTTCAGAAGATGATGCTATCGGAGGTTTTCCGCTATTACTGCAGGACAATGCAACTAACTGGTGGCAAGGAGTGAGGAACGAAGTTAATAAATGGGAAGATGTTTTAACCCTGTTACGCAATCATTATGCACCCGTTAGACCCGATTGCAGAATTTATTTGGAGTTATTTGAACAGAAGCAAAAGCCAAATGAATCAACTGACGATTATATCTGTGTTAAGCGTGCACTATTTTCGCAGCTTTCTGAACCTGTTCCAAAAGAGTCAATGGAAATAAATATGCTATATGGCTATGGCCTAGAGAATCTAAATATCCGCGATTGAGTCCCTCGTGCACAGCGTACATTCATTTATGGACCTACTAAATAAGGCAAGAGCAGTAGATCTTTCAAATAAAGAAAGACGCTTGCAGAATGCTCCAAGTTTTGAACAACATGTGATTTCTTCAACATCACACTTGAAAAGATTGTAAGAAACTCAAAAGTCAACACCAGAGGAACAATCTTTCAAAAGTATGTACAATTATTCGCCTACGCAGACGATATTGAGGTAACGGGAAGAAAAAAGCGTGATGTCATAGTTGCGAGATGCGAGTATTGAAACAGAAGCGGCAAAAATGGGTTTGATGGTCAATGAGGGTAAAACGAAGTATATGTTGTCATCAAACAAGGACGACGAATTGGACGACGTCACAATAGACAGGCATAACTTCGAGGTAGTGCAGGACTTCGTCTACCTAGGATCCTCTATAGACACGGAAAACAACATCAGTGCGGAGATCAAACAGAGAATAACTCTTGCCAACCGGTGCTTCTCTGGGTTAAGAAGGCAATTGAGAAACAAAACCCTCTCAAGAAAAACCAAGGTAACCTTGTATAAGACCTTGATCATCCCAGTCCTGTTTTACGGCGCGGGAGCATGGACCTTATCGAAAGCGGATGAGGAAACCCTTGGTCGTTTCGAAAGAAAAATTCTCCGAATGATTTTTGGTCCCGTATGCGAAGATAATATGTGGAGACGAAGATACAACCACGAGCTGTATGAACTGTACCCCGTACCGCGACATGGGCATAGCCAGAAGAGTACGCATCGCGAGGCTACGATGGTTGGGCCATGTAGAGCGGATGGACCCAAACGCTCCGGCTCGTCGGGTGTTCGAAAGCACATTGCAGGGAAATCGCGGAAGGGGAAGACCTCGTCTTAGGTGGCGCAATCAAGTGGATGAAGACCTCAACCGACTTGGAGTGCAAAACTGGAGAGAGCTCGTCCGAAATCGAAGTCGTTACAGAAGAATGTTGATTGAAGCCCAGGTTAACCCCGAACTGTAATGCCCACCTAAGATAACCGTTAACCGTTAATGATTCTTTTGTGGCATTTTTTTCTTCTTCACTATGAGAGCTAACCAATTTATTTATAAGTTTTATCTCGGAATTGTTTTTAGGTTTTTCTTTTTGAGAAACTAACGCAGAGTCCGAAATGGTTTTCAAGTTGTTTCTATCGGAGAACAGATTTGCACTTGCCATTAGACCAAGTAAAGGTACACTTGCACATGAGTTACACCTCCACGATAAATTTAAAGACAATTTAATGCAATTTAAAACAGAGTCAGGTAATGATGTACATTGTACATATGTCGTGAAACTTAAGACAACTACATAAACCACCGCAAATGACATAGCCTTTAACAATTTTTAAATCACACTTTGGGCAAATTTCCGACATTATTTCGAAAAGGAAAATGAAAAATCGAGAGAGATGAAATAACACGTCTGTACAACTTGACAACTTGACGATGATTTTTCTGTAGCTATTGTCATTTATGAGATAGGGAAAAAAAAACAAGAATTTCAGGAAAAAATTGGCTTCGGGTGACCCGTACTACCTCGCCGGTGCGGTGGTGTGAATTACGGCTTCACCACGGTGAGCACTTTTGTAGAGCATTTAATTCTAAAGAAAACCTACTAATGTCCTAGAATATACCCTAAAATGCCTCTGAACTGTAGAATTGTGAAGAAAAAAAAATTAAGTTTACGTGTATTTTTAGCGGGAAACCTTTGCATGTTTTGGGCGAGCACTTAATATTAATACGTGTATCGTGTATGGCTCTGTTACAATTTTTTATTGAATTCAAATGTTTGTTGAATAAATCGCAGAACTTAACTTGGCTTAAATTCTTTTCATAATTTTTTTTTTTAAATCGACCCCACGACCAGCAATTTACGCCACAGCCTAGATGTCTCTTTGCACACAAAAGACAAATATGTATAAACAGAAATAATAACCCTTCCCGTTAAACAAGCAACCAACGAATTGGCGTTGTGCGGAAAGGGTATGCTTCTACGAAGCTAGTGGAATGTTGAAGTTGAAGGGCAGCACTGGTGCATATAAAATAAATTACACGTGTTAAATCGTCATCATCCAGGACGATGGTTGTGTGTGATCAAAGTATTTTACCGGCTGTAGAATACGTGAATGTGAATTGTGAAATGATGTGAACATCGAAACGCAAAGGCCAACTCGACCTGCGCCGCGAAGCTACCAACAGCAACGACAAATACGTGCTTGCCAATGTCTACCATGGGGATGCTTATGCCACATGGAAAGCGTGTAGGTTAAGTGTCACGCTAAATTGTTTTAACGCTATTAAGAGGCGTGTACAGTGTACACTGTACAATGTACCTACACTGATTTTTCAGCAGAGTTTTGTTCAATTTTTTATTTCGGTTATCCTCATTTTTGGGATCACAGTGAAAAAAGTATCAAGAATAATGTTGGGTTATGCAATTGAGATGCTAGATGCTACCCTGATATACGTATGATTGCGGGTTTCTTTTTTTATAAACCTAATTCCTACTCCATCGCAAAGATGTAATTTTAAGAACACAACAAAAATTAAATTCACATTAGCCAAACTATAGTTTTAAAGTATGTCAGGCTGGTATGAGGAACAGTTTCTGAGAAACAAAATTTTTCAGTCTAAATAAAAAAAATTTTAAGTGAATTTAAAAACTTACGACTAAATAAAAAAAATTTAGAGCAGGTATTAAAAAGTTTTTCAAGATTATTCGCTAAGTGATCTTTTAACAATGCAGGTTTTAGCACTGAGTTCAAATTTCTATGACAAGTGACAGTTATTAAAAAGACTAACTGCGAGAAAGTATTGCCACATTGAAAACCACACGTCTAAAATTTTTTCGACTTTCACATAATTTACGAAAACAAAAACCATTTAGTGGGAATAACTAATTCATTCCCGCAGCCTAACGATGACGCAAGATTATGAGTTCGATACATTGAAAAATTGACTAACAAACTTACAAAACTTTATATTTGGTTACCCATAACACCCTTATTTGCTTTAGGCTTCTGGCCGACCAATTTAGCGCTTTTTGCTTTTAAAGTGAATTTCAAAAAGTAGCATAAAAGTTTCTGTTGCTCTGTTCATACGTAGCTTTACTGTTTTTCATTTCTTTTCGAGTTTCGATAGACCACAGCTAGCTCAATTTAATTTAAGCACTCGAAACAAAAGCAAAACTTTTCTAACGATAAATAAGTTAGCAAAGTTAAAGTAACCCAATCGCATTGTATTTACATTAAAATTGTTTGTGAATACAAAAACCATTTATTTCACGAGCAGTGGGTTGTGTTAGGTCTAAGAATTATACGCATGAGATGAAGTCGGAGACTTAATTCATTAGATTATTTCAATACACTTCTATCCTATCATTACATTAAACCTACAAACGGTCTTGCGCATACAAGGGTGTATTAGAGGTATTTTTTCTATACTTAATAACTTTGAAATGAATGTGCAAATATAATTGTTATATGTATAGCAGGTTATTAAGTGGGTCGAATTCTCGAATTGCAACAACAGCTTAAAGGCATTGTTCAATTTTTTTCGACCAAGTGACTAATCTCAAAATCGGATGCTAATACAATTCAATACAATTAATTCGATTGATTTTGATATGCAGATATTGCTGAACAAGCAATAAATCATTAGAGAAAGAACTATGTTTCCCACAGAGCTAAAAGCATCATCTTCAAATATTATTGTTGATTTGATTAAAGCTGTAAAGAGGTGATCAAGGATGGAGAAAAATGTTTTCGTATAAGTAAAAAGCAACCCTACTGACCAAAGAGTAAGGCGAAAATGTCGGAGAAGAACGCTGTGAACTTAGTCACATCATCTGCTCCAACGCTCGTATTCAATGAATTTTCTAACATCGGTTCTGTCTCACTTATTCACTTAGGTGGGCATTACAGTTCGAGGTGAACCTTAACCTCAACCATCATCACTTTTGCACACTAAGTCGGTTGAGATTTTCTTCAAATCATAATCATAATCCTCATAAGACCGCGAATTCCTTGCAATGTGCTTTCGAAAACCCGTCGAGCCAAAGCGATGATGTCCATTCTCTCGTAGACTCACGATGCGCACTCTTCTAGCTATGCCAATATCGCGGTACAGCTCATACAGCTCGTTGATGTATCTTCTTCTCCACTCATTCACATTCAAATTACGATACGAATCTCGAAAAAAGCAATCACAAGTTCCTAACGGATTATAAAAATGCATTACCTGATTGACAAAATATGTTCGTTCGTTGAAGCCGTGGGGTCGCCCTGTGGTCGCCACAAAGTTTTTTTTGAAAAACATAAACTCGTCTTGATTGCCATATTGAGTGTTTTTAAACCCTGGGGTTGCCCAGGGCTTGTCCTCAACTCGCCCTAGGTTTTTGCTGGGGTGAGTTTAGGTAAACGAACAGGGCTGTCAAATGGCATGTATTTTTGTTCAAATTACTGAGATGTGTGGTGATTTTGTGGTTAAACGTTTTTTGAGGACTGAAATCAACCAGGTTTTTTTTGGATAGCTCATGGGGTTTTCAAGAAAACCTGGGTCAACTCTGGGTAAGGTTTAACAAACGAACCTAATTAAGGTCCCGACCCATAGAATCTGCCTTTCGCTCCCGAATTCTGCTGACAACTCGGTCAAATACACACGTTCTTATGAGCATCGGATGCAACGGACGCAGCGGAAATAGTAGCCTAATTTTTAACTTTTGATGTCATTAGCTGTCGAAACCAATTTGAAGTTTTCTCTTCTGCTAGTGATGGGATGAGTAAAACCAATTACATAGATTTGACTTATTTTTACTGCTACTGAAATAACAATTGGGGTTATATTTTCAATAAGACTTCAGTATAAAAATTGTTTAAATAGCCGAAAAAGTATATGTAGACAATTTTCGAAAAACATATCTTAATGAAAATTTTGAAATGCAACATTCTTGTGGACATAATTATGCTGTGCTCGGATACTCTTCATTGATCTTAGTATCATAGGTATTAATAAATTGCCAATAGATTCAGTTTTTCTTTTTCTTACTGCGGGATGAATTAATAAGTCCTTTTGAGCTCATAGACCAGGGTCGATAACTTTTAAGACCAAAAAAAATTATAGTAGCATGAAATCCATTGGAAAAGGTAGAGAATATAACAAAAACGAAAGGAAAAAAAAATTACGGGCGATCTGAGGTCGGGAAGGGGGAGGGGGAGAGTTTTTAAGGGTAAAAAACGGTTAATCTCGATTTCCGGTAAAACCGCAAGCCGTATGAAAAAAAAATTAATGGCAAAGTTGTTGGTAATAAAAAGATCTACAACTTTTGTACTAACACTTTTTTCACATAACCTCAAAACTTATGTGAAAAATTCGAATAACCGAGTTTTTGGTTTTTTATTTTTATCTTTTGGAAAAAAATTTACTTTTTCACCAAATTTCGTGAAAACTTACCTTTGTATGTCTCAAACATACAGTAGTTTTTTTGATTTAAAATATTTATTTTTTCACCCTATATTGACTTAATATCGAAAAAGCACCCTAATTTTCAATTGAAAATTCTCACGTCAAAATATCTGCTTTTTTATAAAAAAGCAGTGTAGCTAAGTGTATTTTTTTTTTGTTGAAATCTCTACTTTCTGATGGTTTAAAAATAAATATACACTACTATGGTAAATGTTCTCAGAAAATTCAAATAATGAAAAAAACCCGAATCCCAAAATTTTTTTTTAATCTTTTCTTTTTATTCGATATTTTCTGGAATCGATGTGTTGCTCCGTAGTTGCAAAAGAAACAATACAAAAATCTTCCATTTCATTGTAAGCTTCTACCAGTATAATCTTTGTTAATACGAATTTTGTTAAAACACTATCGACATCGACCATGTGTAAGTCCACCCTGAGTTTTCATAGATCTCATCAAAACCTGCACGCCTATAAAAACTCTCCCCCTCCCCCTTCCCGACCACAGATCGCCCGTAATTTGTTTTTCTTTTCGTTTTTGTTATATTCTCTACCGTTTCCAATGGGTTTCATGCTACTATAATTTTTTTTTCACTTTTTACCATTTTAAAAATTATCCACCCTGGTCTATCAGTATAATGTCCACAAAAGCATTACATTTCAAAATTGAATTTGAGGCATGTTTTTGAAAAATTGTCTACATGGTTTGATGTCCAACTTTTTGTATTAATAAAATAGGTATGAAGAAATGCATACGAATCTAAACATAATCTAAACAAATATGTTCGTCATATGTGTGTATGTGTATGTAAAGGGTCCGCCAAATAACTTTTTTTTTTTTTTTTGAAAATGATATAAAAAAACTACTGAATCTTAAATTTCTTCTTTTATTTGAAAGTATACAATTCTTCAGGTTAATAATGGAAAATAATTTCATTCAAATGGCTGCCTTGGCTGGCCATGCAGTAGCCTATACACGATCGGTCCAATTTTTAAGCACATTGTCGATTGTGTGCAGCTGTATTTCACCAATGGCTTCACGAATATTGTCCTTTAAAGCTTCAATTGTCTCTGGCTTGTCGGCATAACCCTTATCTTTTACGGCACCCCACAAATAATAGTCCAACGGTGTCAAATCACAGCTCCGAGGTGGCCAAATGACATCAGCTCTGCGGTTGATAATGCGATCTTCAAAAACAGGTCGCAAAACATCGAGTGTAGCTTCGGCTGTGTGGCACGCAGCGCCGTCCTGTTGAAACCAAATGTTGCCAATCTCCTCCTCTTAACCATATTCTTTCAGCGGAACGATACAACTAATTATCTGTCAAATCAGACATGAACTAAGTGTTACCATTCACGAAATAAGCACAAGCTGAAAAAAAACGTTAGATGGCGGACCCTTTATATTAGACTGGTTCAAAAAAAGTAACTTTTTTTTTTTCTCGAAACAATTCCATTTATACCTTCGAGGAGGTGTTAAAAGATGACTGTTAGAAGGAGAGCTCATAATATTAATATTTAGAGGTCGCTCATTGCAGATTTCCATTTCTCATACAAATTGTATTATTATTTTTCGACAAATTCACTCCTTCAAAAGTTATTCAAGGTTAAAGTTTCAATTTAAATTAGTTTAATTTCATTTGACGCTTTAATTTTTTTATATTTAAAAAAGAGAAGGCTCTACTAACCTGCAGAACTCAGACTGATGGCCGGTTCATTGTATTAATCTTTTGTGGTGCAGTCGATGGGAAATAAGGCTAGTAATTTCACATATAACATCAACTGCGGTGTCCATATGAAACTGGGAGGCTGAAAGAAAAGAAGATGTCAGGAGCGGGATTCAACGCCACGCGTCTAGCCGCTCCACTTAACACTCTACCACTGCACCACGGCCGCGTTAATGCATAGGTTCAAGATGAATATTAGCTGTGGACATATTCTAATATATTCCAACTGAGAGGAAAAATTTTATTTATATTCATTGATTCACTTTTTAACAACTAAAAAATAAATTTTTATTTTTGTATACTTTTTAACTGAATCCTGAACAATGAAAACTGATAAAAACAATAAATATAATCATTTTTAAAATCTATAAGCTGTGGTGTAGGTATGCCAAGATCGATTAGAAGAAGCTTTATTTCAAAGCGAGTTGGAGTTATTTTCAGATATCTATATGTATGTACAAATATGTATATTTATAACTTCTAAGCTGTCTCTTCAATACCGGCTCCATCCACAGAAAGAAGCAAATTGTCAGTAGGGCTCTAAACAAACCAAAATAAAATTCCAAAACGAATAACTCTGACAACATCCCAACTTATTCAAGGCCGTCTAATTTAAGTTATAATTCAGTAATGTCTTTGTTAACCCCTATTTTTGCATTTATCCTCCTCACATCGAATGAACTTTAAAAAGGATCATATAAAAATTATGATTTATAGCGGAGTGCAACAGCTGAAGCCGACATTTTTCGGTCTATCTTAGCAGAGAATGTGGATGAGTCATTCGTGAATTAGGTTAGAATAAAATGTACAATGTGCATAGCATAATGCAATCAAAAAAAGTTACCTACTGTCGCATACTACGCGCGCCGCATGGTCTAGAAGTAATTATTATCTTCTCACCATCCGGTTTCACTTAAAAAAAGGAAAAATTTTCTCCATTGCAGTTAGGCAACGGTGAGAGCTTGGCTGTGGACATTTGAAAAAAGATTGAAATCACCAGCAACACTAGGGCAAATGGCAACGGCTGCACACTACACCTAACAAGTCACATTTAAAGTAAGCGTAGAGTGTTTGAATTTAAGCTTATTCTCGTGGGTCGGCACATTTTTTAAAGTAGGGTCATGGCACCAGTTTTCGAACACTTTTGCGACTTCAAAGATTGGATGATCAATAAAAAATATTTGCCTTTGACTCAAAATAATACTGTTAATTTATTTTGTTAGCAAAACTCAAATACTTTTGTGTCCGGTAGCAATTTTTATCACTATTGGCATCAAAAAATTAAAAAATGGGAAAAACTGACAAATATATGTTTTCTCCTATTTTCGAACACGAGTTGCCTAAAGCCGAACAAAAAGTTTCCTATTTTCGAACACTGAGATTGTATGGGATTTTTTACATGTTAAGACACAACCGAAAATTTAAAAAATCTAGATTTGAAATGGAATGATTTCCGTTGTTTTTATAACACTTAAAATAAAATAAAATTAATTTCAGTCGATAATTAAAAAAAAAACATTTTTTTACTCCTTTATTCGTTACTTGGATATGAACATTATGTCCTCTATCTTTTGCTTGTATTGAGATGCCTTTCTTGTCCTTTATTGCAACCGGACATTTTAAAAACATTTTAAAGCTCAAAGATGAACTGTAATTAAAAAAGAACTGGCTATTCTAGCATCTGGAGAGCTTTCTCTAAATGCTGAAGTGATTGGGATGTTTAAATTTGAAAAAAAATCGACTTTAAAGTTATTAGCATTTATGAATAAGAAGAATTCTATCCAAACATACAGTCTCGCATATCTTCACAGTCTAAAATTGGGTTCATGGCAGCTCCCAATCAGGAACATCATCAGCAACATCGTTATAAAAAACATCGATGCTCTTCGACAAACATCGATGATATCGCTCATCACAACGATACATCGATGTTTTTCCAATGTTTTACCGATGTTTTAATTATCTTGTCAATAATGAAAAAAATTGGCTTTATTTACGTGTACTGGTAAGGAAATTTACTAGTCTTACCAGTTCCATGATCTTCTTTGAATACACTTTACTTTGAAAACTCGCAAGTTGCAACTCAAACGATACATGAACTTCAAAGGGTTCAAGACTAATTTTGAATAAACGTTCAAAATCAAACACCTTAGTGGTAAGTACGTTTGTACAATGTACAACAAAACTTTCTTCGTACTGGCGAGATCACTAACATAGTTACTGCTGAATTATTTTCATCGGCTTTTACCAATTTTTCCAAATTAATAGGAATAATAAGAGAATAGGAAACCATATATTCACTAGTTTGCTATAATCGAACACCTAGAAATGTTTGAAAAATGGAACACTATATACAATTGTTTTTTTTTTTTTTATATAAGTAAATAATAGCAATATATTTTCTGATAAATTCTTATTCTTATATTCAAACAAACCTCAAATTTAAAAATCTTTTTTTTTTTTTTTTAATTTTACCCATTTTGTATTTTTTCAAATATCATTAAATGTAAGGGTTTTTGAGTGCACTTATTAATAAGTTTTTTTTTATTATTGTTTAGTTCATCTGTAAAAAAATAAAGAAACTCCATGTTTACCAGGCATTTTCTGCAAAAAATTGACCTCAAAGTCGAAACTTTGTTTCGGGAAGAAAATCTGGCAACCCTTAACCTGTGGAAGCTAAACTTAAATACAGTCTTAAAGGCTATTATTTATACAAAAAACTATGATTAGGTCTCTATCATTAGTATTGACAGAGATATTGAATTTAACATAGGTCAGGGTACACCAAAGTCAGCCTTTTCTTAAATTGTCAAAAAGTGATGTCAAAGTTGAGAATTGAGCTTTACTGTCATACATTTTTTTTCTTAGAATATGACCAAGAATCACACCCCAAAGGATGTTACACGAAGTACGGAACACCCTGTATAATAAAAACGTAGCAGTTTTTTTGTTTGTGCACGCTAATCTCAGAAACGGCTATCCTATCTGGATGGGGTTTTCAGTAATATATTGTGGTAAGCTTCACTAAACTTTTAGTTTTTATTTCATGTCAATCAATTGATAAATAAAAGAGTTATGTAAATTTCGAAGAATCATGTTGAACTTGCTAAACGTTTGTCTGTAATAAAATAAAAATAAAAAAATAGTTAGCATTGACTGTTCAATAAAAATTAAAAAAAAAGCTAGCATTCAGTTATTCGTAGCGAACGCACGTATTCTGAAGGCGAATTTCTGGAGGTGAATTTCATTTTTTAATTTAATAATTATTTAATTTTGTTTTTTAATAGTTATTAAACGGTGTAATTATCTGTAATTAAGAATACCTCTCCCAGTACAGCATAAATGCTAGAAGGATGAGGTTAGTACGATCACAGGAAACTGAAGAAGATCTTGAGGCGAGACTTACTTCATCTCAGGAACGTCAGGCTAAGCTTCGTGCTACAGAAACCAGTAGAATGTTATCAAGTTCGATAGAAGACCAAGAAAATGAAGCGGAAAATGATATCCTCCCATGGGTGACCAAAGAGAAATCAGGTTATTTTTATTCGCCCAGAATTGATTACTCTGAATTCGCATCTATAGGAGGCATGGAGATATGTTGTCAGTTTTGTCATGCTCTAAAATGGAGAAAAGAACCAAATGGAATATGTTGTTCAGGTGGCAAAGTGCTCATTGAAAATTTCCATGAGCTCCCTGACTTTGTAAAAGCTTTACTAAATGGTGAGCATCCTCAATCTAAAGAGGGATCATTCATGCCCACTTTTAAGGTGAGGGCCAAGTTTATCACCTTATTGGATCTTTGCTTCCTCTGATTCCAAACAATTTTCCCTTCAGTTTTAAACGAGTCCAGTTTCCAGTGAGCCTTTGCTTCGCAATGACAATTAATAAAGCCCAAGGGCAGACGTTACAAGTAGTGGGTGTGGATCTAAGCATTAGCTGTTCTGCGCACGGTCAGCTTTATGTGGCTCTCTCACGTGTCAGCAGTCCTAGCCGACTGTATTCTTTGATTCCCGATGGCAACACGTGTAATATCGTGTATAGGGAAGCTTTGTTATAATTTTTTTTTTGTAATAACCAAACGAAAATGTTTATAAGCGTAAGTGGAAATTAGAAATCTAATTATTGAATCAATAAAATGTTCAAATATGCAATAAAATTCTTGATGTAATTGTTTATTGATTTGACTATAACAGACTATGACGTCAAAGGGTGCTAATCTCATACAAATTCTATGGAACAAAATCGTTTTGTGACATTATAAAAAGAATCTGATTTTACTAGACTGTCAACTACCATATTGATAAGCTAGGCCTGGGATAAACTCGCTGCATTTTTTTAACATTAATCCATTTGAATCAACGATATTCTGTGATCAGCATTGTAATAAACAGTGTGACTCTTAACCTACCTGTAATATTTCGTAGTTTCGGTATGCAACACGGCCAATTAGCTATTCCCTGCTTCGTTATCAAAAGTGGAAGAAGCTGTATCCTCGACAACAGAAGTGAGATTCAGTTTCTCCTTAACATGTTCAAAAATGCTGCCCGAGGTCTACGCCGACGAAGTCGCGGGCACAGCTAGTACAAAATATGATCGTTTACTGTAGGTACTATAATAGCTGGTAATTAAAACACCTTACTGTTTTCACACTTTAGGTTTAATCAAGACGAATGAAAATAAAAACAAAACGAAAAATAAACATCAAAAAAGCGAAGCTGTGTGCATTTCGGATTGTATCGAGAGTCACGAGTCACGACTGGAGTTGTCATGTTTTGAAAATCGAAATCGTCAAAAGTAAAATAAAAATTGCCAAATTGAAAAGAGCGTCAACAGCAAAAATTATGAAAATTAGAAAACCTGTATTTTGCATCACTTTCAGTGAAAAATAGAAAAACAAAACAACAGCAAACGTTCCATACTTAACAATAAATATGACTTCAAACGACAAAAAAGATAGCAAAAACAAACTGTTCATAAGCAGAGTGTTCAAAGGCAAGTTTTCAGATCCGTACAGCACAGCACAGAAGTAGTAAGAAACTTCATGCAAACTTGTCAGGAATAGCAACAACAGAAACCAAAAACAAAACAACCATCATTTTTAGGCGCAGGGACATAAGTCCCAACTTTTATTTTTGGGACTTATGTCCCACTCAAGTGAGACAAAAGTCCCAACTTCGATTCGGGAGTTATGTCCCACGCCATCGGGATATGAGTTTCCGTTGAAGATGGGACAAAAGCTCCAACTTTTCAGGAATAGAGCTTATAAAATCATTGTACATTTCTACTAGGCAACCAAATAATTTTTGCTTTCCATAAAGTTGTTGGTCCTTGACACCTTTCTCTCAAGTGATTTTAGGTAATGAAACCAATAACCTCTAGATAATTTCTAGATATATACTCTTTGAATTCCGTTTCGAAGGCTCTGTTCGAAATAGGTTGTAAAGGCAGCGGGCGATGGAAAATGTTTACTTCAATATAGTTGAAGTATTAGCACATAGGGTAAACTGTCCCACAGTGAATCAATTTCCGTTAACTTGATGTAGCATTTGAACTACTGGTCTATGTACCGGAAATCTTCAATGTACTTAAAGTTTGATATATTTTGACTTTGTATTTCACCAGAGAAATGTTAGAATAGGTACATCATGCAAAATACTTCATTTTGAGCTTTCAAAAGTACGCCAAAATTGGTTCAGTGTGTACCAGGGGGTGTACACAGTGAACCAAGGGGTATTACACAGTGAGCCACTACAAAAAGATAGGGTGTGTAGGTGGGACCTAGACAAGCAAAAAATCGTGTGGGAGGGGGGGGGGGTCCATTTTCCCCCGTTTAGGCGGGAGGGGCAATTTAAGAAAAAAAATCACTAAACATGAAAAAAATATTATTTAAAAATAACGGTAATACCTACAGAGTCGTGCTATAGCATTTTGAAAAGCCAAAAACCTATACATTAAATAAAATTTAAAAATAAGTTGTTCATATGAATAGTTTTTGAAATATTGATTTTCAAAGTCAAAATTTTGAAAAAAAAACTTAATTTTTTTTCTTCAAACCATTTTTTTTCAAAATTTTACTTTATTAAGTAGTATTTTTCTGGTTTATTTTCAATTCTCTTATTTATTTTTGATCAAACACAAAAAATAATAATAATTTGATCAATAACAAAAAAAAAATTTAAAAAGTCGTTTTTGTAATTTTTGGTTTTCTCAAAAACTACAGGTTATTTTGGCATCCGGTTTCTTGTGTTTGATCAAAAATAAATAAGAGCATTGAAAATAAGCCAGAAAAATACTACTTAATAAAGTAAAATTTTGAAAAAAAATTAAGTTTTTTTTTCAAAATTTTTACTTTGAAAATTAATATTTCAAAAACTATTCATATGAACAATTTTTTTTAAATTTTATTTAATGAATAGGTTTTTGGCTTTCCAAAATGCTATAGCACGACTCTGTAGGTATTACCGTTATTTTTAAATAATATTTTTTTCATGTTTAGTGATTTTTTTTCTTAAATTGCCCCTCCCGCCCAAACGGGGGAAAATGGACCCCCCCCCCTCCCATACGATTTTTTGCTTGTCTAGGTCCAACCTACACACCCTATCTTTTTGTAACACCTTATGCAAATCACCCTGTATATTCAAAAAATATTTTCAAAAATTCTATAAAAAAGAAGAAAACGTAGAGCCTTTCTCTGAAAAAATAAATCTGAAATCATTTAATTTATTAGACATTTTTATTTCGTTTTACGAACATTTATTCATTTATTTGAAAAAAAAAAAAAATAAAGGACTTTTTACTTTTTACTTTTACTTAAAAACTATGAAAAAAAATACATTTAAAAGTAAAAAGTAACAACAAAAAAAAAAAACAAACACAATCCTTCACGTATTGTTCTTGCAAACTAAAATAACAAAAGAATCATAAAAAAAGCAAAAGCGCACTTTTAAAGTAAAATAAACATAGGAGAATGTAGGTAGGTACATAAATATATCAATGGACTTAAACTATTTAACGGATATGGAGTCATGAACCATGGAACCATGGTTCACTGTGGGACTTGATGCACTGGTTCACTTGTGGACATAGTGACTATTTCTAAAAAAAAAAAATCCTTAACTTCGTATTTGGTTGTATGTCTGGGTTAGGGTTGCTCAAAAAACATCGATACATCGAAAACATCGATGTTTTTATGCGATGCATCGACAAACATCGATGTAAGGTTACGATGTATCACATCGATTAAAACATCGATGATTTTTTTTCATGAGCATCCCTAGTTTAGAGCGGCAAAAAAGGCTATTTTTACCAATTTTCCACCGGCATAACAAATATGGACATAAAAATTGGAGGCCTAAAAAATACACTCCACAAATATAGGAAAAAATAGTCCCTCCGACTTTCCACTCATTAGTAAGAGATATGGTTTTCCGGAATTAGGAGATGTTATTTTACTTTTAGAATTTAGTAAAATTTTTTTGTTTAAAAAAGAAACTTAAAAAATTTTAATTTTTGAATACTTGAGAAAATAAAGTTAGAAAATCGCGATGCCAGTTATATGGATGCTCCAGCAAGACAACTACCCCAAGCATACCGCTGGCGCTGGGATCACGAAAGAGTTTTTTAAGAAAAGCTTAATCACTGTTCTTCAATTCAAAATTCAATAATTTTATTGTTCAATGAACTTATATCTACTTACATGGTTACCGAAATGTGTATAAGAATAGCTTAAATAGTAAATTACTGAACTTAAACGGGAACTCTAAATAACTCCATAACCTGGGTAAATACTAGTGCTTATAAGCTAGAAGTTGTTAAAACAAAAAACGTGTTTTCCACAAGACATTTAAAATTAGCTTTTTCTATAGCGACAAG
Organism: Melanostoma scalare; assembly: GCA_949752695.1. Classification (NCBI taxonomy): domain Eukaryota; kingdom Metazoa; phylum Arthropoda; class Insecta; order Diptera; family Syrphidae; genus Melanostoma; species Melanostoma scalare. The sequence continues at coordinate 129,561,423 of OX456984.1, read as the reverse complement.
ACTCGACCGAATATTGATGAGAAGAGAATATTCTTTGATTTCCTGATTTTCTGATTGATGGAAGGCTGATTATCATAAAATCAACTTACACTTGAATAACATTGAATGGTTTAGTGAATAAAAAGGCTGTTAAGTTGTAAATATAAAGGCTGTTAAGTTGTATAAGGTTTTAAATTCTGTTTGTGAAAATTTTGTTCCTAAAAAGATTATCACTTCTACTAAAGCCCCCTGATATATGTGAGCTTTTTGCTTCTTTTTTTTGAATCTGTATATTCAAATACTATCACTTTTGATAGCAATGATTTTAATTATATTACAGATAACAATGATAGCCAAAGCCCTGTTTCAATCACTATGGAAGACCTTATCCGTAATCTTAGAACCATCGATATTAACAAAGTTAGTGGTCCCGATGGCATTCCTCCTATTCTTTTTAAAAAAGACCGCTGAAACTATTTCCAAGTTTTTGCTTCAATTTTCCAACCAATCTTTGTCTAATGAGATATTTCCTAACACGTGGCGTAACTCGTTTCTAACGCCAATATTTAAAAACGGAGACAGATCCAACATTAAAAATTATCGAGGTATTGCAATCCTGTCAGCTATTCCCAAATTATTTGGGAAACTGGTAACTGACAAGCTAAGCGTGGAGCTAATTTCAGTTTTAAGCGAGCATCAACATGGCTTTCTTAAAGGTAGATCTACAATTACCAATTTAGCAGATTATACCTCATTCATTCTTTTAGAAATGGAAAAGGGAACCAGGTTGATACTATCTATATACTGACTTCAGCAAAGCTTTCGACATAGTTTATCAAAATATGCTTATTTTTAAATTTGAAAAATATGGCATTCATGACACCTTATTATTGTGGATCCAATCGTATTTTTCGCAAAGGACGCAGTGTGTCAAGTTTTTTGATGTTTTGTCACGTCAGTTTAATGTAACTTCTGGTGTACCCCAAGGTAGCCATCTTGGTCCAGTTTTATTTCTCCTTTTTATAAATGACTTGCCCTTTCTGTTTGAAGGTTGTAGATGTGTTTTGATGTATGCCGACGATCTAAAGTTGTTTCATACAGTTAACAATATTTTAACATTGTTGCAATTATTGCAACAATGTTTACTCAGCCTAGCTAAGTGGTGTAAAACTAATGGAATGATGGTAAATGTGGAGAAATGCAATATAATTTCTTTTTTAAGAAAAACACGTGCAATAAATTTTGACTACTCCATAAACGGACAAAAGTTATTAAGAATTGACGTAGTAAAAGACTTAGGAGTTTTAATTGACAGAAAACTAACTAAAACTAACTAACTGATATAAAGAAACTTGAATCTGTCCAAAAGCAATTTTTGTTGTTCGCCTTGAGAGATATTGGATGGAAACACGATAGTTTTGTCTTACCTCGTTATTCACATCGACTAAATCTTATTAATATGTGCAGCCTTGTAAATCGTAGATAGTTGTCCGAAGCTTAATTTGCGTTCGATCTTTTGAATGGAAATATAAACTCACCATTTTTGTGTTCCAAAATATCTGTAAATCCTAACGATCGTATTTGAAGACATACCAAATATTTGAAGGAGAGCAACTCAAGGACTTCAGCAGCAACTCAACGCTTGGAAAAACGTCTGTTTGACAGTTTTGTACTTTTTTTGGCTGTGCACGATTTCTGTCCACAGAAATTTTAGTGGCAGAGAAATTCGCAGGGTGGGGAAATTTTTTACTCTCTCGAGAGCACTCTCTTTGGTGCACTGCTACGAAAAATCGCTGTGCTGGAATGGCATTAAACTGACTTCCGCCGAATTTCGGTGCATTTCGTGCGAATTTTCAGTAAAGAAACACAGCTAATAGCTAATAGATGAGTCAGGTGGTGACTTGGTGGGGACATAAATAGACACACAGTTACTAACACACAAGGAAAGTTTCACAATCGGTCTGAAAAAAAAATTTCAAAAGAACATCAGAACCAAGGCAACTAAAAACATGAGTCACTTGCTAGCTTATGACTTTTGACCACAGAGGAGATACAAGAAGAGGCAAAACCACACACACACCACGGCATCTGTCCTCAAACTGACTTCACAAACACCACTTAATTTTCATTTCTCAAAACCAATTTGAAATCCGAAAATAAAGTGGTGTTAAGGTGGTGGTGGCAGGAGAAGCAATGGTTTTCCCTCTTGTTCTTTATTTCTCTAAGCTATTGAATTATTTAATTCATAAGTCACTTACTAACTTATGACTTAAATGAGTTTCTAATTCACAAACTAGCAACCGTGAAATAAATACCTGCATCGAAATCTGAATCCTAATTCGATTTGATTATTCGATCCTAAAAATAAAAATGAATCTTGTTAAACACAGCCATTGCGAAAAAAAAATTAAAGTGACATTTGTTTGTTTACCTCGAAAGTAAAAAGTTGAAACGCGGCAAATAAATTGAGAATCGAGAATTAAATTGAGAAAAATAGAAATGGAAAATAAAAGGTATGCATTTACATTCTTCTGAATGCATATTTTTAATGTTTTTTATTCTTAGAACAAGTGCCAAGGGTACCAACATTGAAAGTAAAATTGAAAGTGAACTTGCTAAGTGAATACCTATAATCAAAAAATCGTTTTATTGTTAAGTGAATATAAGTGAATATAGAAAATTTTCAATAAAACGCGGCTAATGTTGTCTTACTTTGGCAAAATAAACTCAACTAAACAAACCAGAATCATTCGAAGAACATCTTAAAATATTCCTATGCGCTGGACTCATTTAATCCATCGATTGATTAGCTTGTCGCTTATTACCAATGACCAAAAACCGACCTACGTACATGAGTAATATATCTGCAAAGATATAAATGGTTCAGTGAGTTCTGCACAATTCCACCTTTCACAAAAAAAGTAGGTACTAACAATAGTCACGTAAACACACCATCCAACTTTAAAATTTGTTGTTCTTTGCTTAAGGCAGGGTTTCAATACCATTCCTACTACTACACATGTTTTGTGTGTCCCTTTTGTACAAAGACAACATTTTGGGAGAGTGCCATAACAAAAACACTTTTGCTACCCACACAGAAAACAAATCTGCATAAAACACCCTTACTAGAGTCTGAAAGTTTATTAAACGAAGCCAACAACGGTCCAAATACAGTTACATATAGGTAGGTATAAAAATTGAAACAATTGTGTCTATGTTTCTATATCCATCGGGAGTAACCTACAGTTTGTGCCCTAATAAGTCTGTGGCGTAAAACATCTGAAGGAAACAATGAAAAGAAAACTATAATTTTTGACTTTTTTTTCATATTAAATTTATTGTTAGACAAAATTTTTTTATCCAAATACAAATTAATTGATTTTCGCTCAATCAGATTCCAGCATTGAAGAATGTATACTCGAAATTGAATGCTTGATCAATCACCCAGACAAATATTCATTATTCATATTGACACCATAAGCGAACACTCAGAGTCATAAAGCGGGATGTTTTGAATAATGGAGAAAATAATAGAGAAATCAAAATTTTGTTCCAGAATTTTTAGAAGTAGGTATACCGTTCGCTACCATCGCTATGGAATATAAAAAGAAAACAATACTCCAATCGGGCACCTCAAGAACAAACAAAATGAAACGCTTCTCAAAAAGTATCAGGAAATGTTTCCTGAAGCGTCAAAAAACGTAATAAGAAGTTGCACAAAAAATTAACGCCCTGCGGATAAACTACAGGAGAGAGTTACAAAAAATTTCGGCATTGAGCGAGAAATACCGATAAATCGTACATCGCATGGGATGATTGTATAGTGTGCAAAAGATTTCGATTGTTTCGACATCGCAATGTCGAATGACTTGAACTGAAAACCAAATTCGATCGTATGCGATCCAAGTCGCATTCGACGATTGTATCGTGCATTCCCCGCTTTAGAGAGGAGTGGCTCTGTACTCAGATTTTGTAAAAAAAATTTTTTTACAAGTGCAACGGAAAAATGGGTTGCTAGACTAAAAAAATTCGCACCAAGTATGAGCTCTTAATTTTAATAGGAAGATCCTCTGCATCGCAGTTTTGTATTTTTTTCTCAGTCCAATAGAAAAAAATTCATACCTCATCATTTATCGGTTAAACAGAAAAATGTTCTGAGATAATTTTTTAGAAATTTTAATGCTCTACAAAAAAGGTATCTTGTATTTTTTCTGTTAACCTTTCAATTTGAAAGATATTTAGTGTTATCGGGGACTTTTATTCCCATGGATTTTTCCCCAAATTCGAAAAACTGGTATCGGGAACTTCTTTTCGAAATTGGGAATAAAAATTCCTAGGGAAAAATACCTATCAGGAACTCATTTATTATGGGATATATTGTGTTTTTTCTTGCAAAAACTTGTTCCCATGGGAAAAAAATCCGTGGTGAATTCCCGACAGTAGGAACTTGTTCCCGGGAAGGGAAATATTTTCTGGGAAAAATATTTTCTGGGAAAAATATTTCCCAAGGAAATCCCGACAAGGCTGATTAACGATTTAATTTTGATTATTTTAGGACAAATTTCATTTTTGTTTATGAATTTTATAACTCGACAATAAATGACTTTTACAAAATGCGCAATACAAATTTTTGTTGTAAATCAACTCCTCTATAAAAATAATTTCTTATGTTTTGGCGATGAAATTAACCGTTCGGAGTGTACGGATTTTAAAAGTTTTTGATTCGAAAAATTTCAATTTAATTAATATATTTCATATGAAGCATTATTTGAGTTTTATTTTCACCCTAAGCTGTATGTAGGTATACAGTCAAAATTAGTTTTAAACATTTCCCAAACATTGATTTTCTTTCTCAATTATTTTGAATTTCATTTTAGTATTTCGGTATAAGGCTTACAATTTGTATTACAAAACCGATTAAAATGTTATCATCACGATTAAAAAACAATACTTTAGCTTTCAAATCTAACTATACAGGCCTTTTTTAAGATTGTAGGCCTATTTGATATTTAAATTTAATACCATAATTCTTAGTTTTCAACTTCTTCTATATTACAATTCAGTAATCAGGGAGGAGTTATTTTATTCCTTTTGCTATGTCAATGTATTGTTTCCAGAGTATTACATTAATTACCACCAAACTTTGGTGGTACACGCGTGGTGTGATGGTTAGCAACCCAGAGGTTCGTGGTTCAAATCCCAAAAGAGTCAAAAATGTTTTTCCACGGCTATCGCCTTTGACGAAGAGTTGGCAGTTGGTTAGCATGTCTGCCTGTCAACCCAGGTGTTAGTGGTTCAAATCCTAATAGAGTTAAAAAAAATTTCCACTGGTATCGCCAGTATTGTATATTTGACGAGGAATTGGCAATTCCTCCACTAGTAGGTACCTATAAATTAAATTCCATGTAAGAAATACGCATTATTTTTAAAATTCTTAACATTACTGCATTTTAATATTTGTTTTTTTTTTTAATTGCTCTCTTTTAATATTTGCAGTTTATTAGATTCTAATAAATTTTTCGTTTTCAAAAAGCATAAAAGAATGTTTCTTGATACTGTAACGTGCGCTTAGTTCGCAATAATAAAAATTTTCCTTTCAGTTCAATGCTACTAATTTTATTCGATATATACTTTATTCGATCTCAAATCAATCCTTGCACTATCACTTGTAAACAAAAACTCAATCTTAACAATATCACTCTATAATCAGAAATGACTTCTGGTTGCGTCAGCTGCCTATTTATGTAGAATAACATTACATCCAGAGCTTTCCAGTATTTTCCACATTGGAGACCCTTCCAGTATTTTGCTGTCAAGCATTTCCCCTCCTGGTATATTTCTACACTCACACAAACAAAAACAATGTTGCGAGACTCTAAATTCTTCCCCACAACCTCAATAGGAACTTCATTCATAGTCGAAGCATTGCAGTTTGTTTCATGTTTACCAGCTATTTTCTTTTATCACTATATTTAGCATTAAGTTCATGTTAGAGCTGTTACAGTTGCCTAAAGATATATCGTTTCGTTGCAGGATTGAAAATAAAGACACCACGACGTTTGATTTCATTATTAGAATTACATATTAAATAAATGATGAATTTGTCTCAAAATCACCTAACTGCTTGGCAAGTAACTTAATGCCGCAAATCTTGACTTTATTGAAAAAAGAACATTATTAAGAAACTGCAACCAGCCTGTTTTTTGCTTACATGAAACAATACAATTCGTTCTAGAATTAAATTTTTATTTAATAATAAAATGTAGGTTCTTCAACAACAATCTTGAAAAGGAATCTAGGAATGCAAAAAATTTTTGTCCGATAGGATATACGTCGTTTCAGTGAACGCAACGATAATATTCGAAAAAAATTATTTGTGAGTACGCGCTGTTATTCGAGCCAACCGTCAGTATACGGGAACTTAAAAACTACAACACCGATTTCAAAAATTCTTACCCCGTTAGAATGCTACACTATCTCCGAGTAACATAAATTTTAATTCATCTTCATATTCCTACAGGAACGGGAGTTCTTACTAATATAATAGATGCGAAAGTAGCTCTGTCTGTTCGTCTTTCTATGTTACCATCTCCCGCCCAAACTACTGAACTAATTTAAATGAAATTTTATACAGAGATGATCAAGAACTTGAGGAAGGACTTAGGCTATATTTCATTCGAATATTCCTTCGGGAACCGGTCTGCACTAATATTATAAATGCAAAAGTAGCTCTGTCTGTTCGCCTTTCTATATTACCATCTTGCGCTCAAACTAATGAACTTATTTAAATGAAATTTTGTACAGATAGTTTAGAATTTAAGGAAAGACATAGGCTCTACATTTTATCCCTATATTCACACGAAAACTAGAACGCATGCGGGAACTTTGATAATACAGCACCGGTCTCAAAAATTCTTCCACCGTTAGAAAGTTTCAGTATCCCCGAGTAACATAAACCCTGTACTTCCACAAGTAATTCAAAATCTCACTAGCTGACCCGCCCGGCGTAGCTTTATATGCAGATAGAAAATCAAATCTGCGAAGAGAAACATCACGTGCTAACCGCACTGATGACCAGCGAGAGACATATTATAACGAAAATAGTCGTATAAGTTTGTCACAAATACGTTCTATAGTGAGTGAAAATTTAGTGGATAGGTTAAAAGTGCAACGGCGTACCCCACAGGCGGATCACTAGTGTGAAGCAGAAAAGTGGGAGAGTTGTGATCGCTTCAAGATCACTACTCGTAACGCCGGAAATGGAAAGAAGAAGAAGAAGAAGTTAAAAAAGCAACGAGCCCGTGCCCATCAGACACAACAACTGCGAGCACCACAAAACGAAGTTGAGTGTAGTGCTTCTGTGATTCTAGAACTAGCAGCATTCTTTTTTTTTCTTATTCTTTTATTCGTACTAATTTTTTTTTTTAAAAGGCTATGACCGCATGTTTTGCATTCAGATATTTGATATATTAAATCTTGTTACTGAGAAATTATTTGATAGTTACAGAATACATTTTGGGGGAAAGAATTATAATTGAAGGAAAATACGCCAAAACGTTCATGCGGATAAAAAAAAGGTGTGTGTAAATTAATACAAAAGAAATAACAGAAATATAAAATATAATGCTTAAGTATACAAATCAACAGATTAGTAAATGAAATGGTTATACACATAAATAAGAAAGTAGATAGACAAATGAATAAATAAAAAAATAAATAATTAAATAAATATGTAAGTAAGTAAATAAATAAATAAATAAATAAATAATTAACTAAATAAATAAATTAATAAATTAATAAATAGAATAAATAAATAGATCTGTTAATCTGTTAATAGTTAATAAAAAATAAATAAATTTAACAAACAAAATAAATTAAATTATACAAAAATTAAATAAAACTATAAACAAAAACAAATAGATTAGATATACAATTGAAATTATCAAATAGATAGACAAGTAAATGAATAAATAGACATGTAGATATTTACAATTGTGTAACATATAACATATAAGAAAAACTTACGAAATAAATTGATTTGGAATTATTTTCCCAAACGTTAAGTTGTCACAGATTCATAAAGCTCTCGAATAAGCGAATATATCACAGCTATTCTTAAAGTTCGTGGACGTTGATTCTGTCAAAAATCAATTCAACATTCGCTCTTTGATGCAGATCATGAGTGGAATGATGCCAAGGAAGGTTAAGCACCATTTTGAGGACTTTGTTTTGGGAAATTTGAATTTTTTTTTTATGACATTTTGCCGCATTTTTCCAAACGGGACATCCGTAAAAAAGTATTGACTGAAAAATTACTTTGAATTAATATCTTGCTATCATTTGTAAGTGGCGATATCCTATTAATAAAAGGATAAAGCATTTTAATTGCAATACCCATTTTCTTCAACGTTCTATTTATGTGTTACCCAAAAGTAAGTTTGGTGTCGAGATGAACTCCTAGATACTTAACAGACTGATTCCAGGCTACTGTGCTTCCATTAATTTGAAGCTGACTGCTGGGAAGAGAACAAGATTTTCTTCTTCGTGAGAAAAAGATGGCTTGCATTTTTCCGGCATTAAGTTTAATTTTCCATTTGTTGTAATAAGTTTCTAGCTCTTCAATCGCATTTTTTAATTTTGTCTCAATGTTGAGAGCAAACTCATGCGAAGAAAAAATAGCTGTGTCTTCAGCAAAAATAGCTGAACTGCAATTTGGAAGTACGGGTAGATCAGCTGTAAATAAATTATATAATGGCGGTCCCAGAACTGAGCCTTGGGGAACACCAAAACTAAAATAATACACACTTGAAACACCACTATTAACATGGACTTGAAAACATCTATCAGACAAAAAGCTACAAATTATTTTACACAAGTAAACATGAAATTTAAGTTCAGACATTTTATACACTAGGCCATCATGCCAAACCGAGTCAAAAGCTTTTTCTATGTCCAATAAAAACATTCCTGTAGAATTTCCTCGTTCGCGTTGTGTTTGGAACTAGCTACAGATTTTTTTATTCGATGAGTAGAGCTGTGAGATTTTCTAAAACCAAATTGCTCTTTTGGGAGAACACTCTTTTTTAAAACTATTTTCAAAATTTGTTCCTTCAACACTTTTTCATAAACTTTGCTAATGTTGCTTAGCAAACTAATGGGCCTGTAGCTGGTAGCTTCCTCCGGTGCTTTTCCAGCTTTTAATATAGGCACAATTTTAGATTTTTTCCAGGTATTGGGAAAGTACTGGTGTCTAAGGCATTCTATTTTGATCTGAAAATAAATTATTACAATTTTTTATTTACAATAAATCACTGACTATAATTATTTATTCCTTTTTCATTGCACGATTTACATAACCACAAAAGTACTCGGGAACGGGAATGGAAACGTTAACGAGAGCTAGGTGTTTGTATTGAAGAACCACTAAAACTATTAATCCAATTTGAATGAAATTTTTAACACAAAAATGACATACAGCCTGAGAATTAACGTCTTAGGCTAGATTTCCTTTTCATATTCTCTCGGGAACGGAAACATGACCGAGAACTTGAAAAATACTAGACTGATTCCAAAATTCTTTTGCCGCTGGAGTGCTGCATTGCCCCTGAGTACCATGGACTATATTTCATCCCTAAATTACCACAAGAACGGGATTGGGAACGGGAACGGGAATTCAAAAACCACTGGAACGATATCAGATTTTTGTCGCTATTACAATACGACGCTATCCCCAAATAGCTTCAACAATATTTTATCCCCATATTCTCACGAGTACGAGACAGGAAAAGAAAACATGCGGGAACTAAGAGACTTCTGAACCGATTACAAAAATTCTTTCACTGTAAGAGTGCTTCATTGTCCCTGAGTAATATAGACTATATTCATCACCATTTTCTTACAGGAATGGGGACGGGAACGGGAACGGGATTTCCAAAGTAAGCTAGTAGCTAGTAAGCAAATAAATAAATTAATTGATTAATAAAAAAAAGTATATTAAAAATTATCTACATAAATTAATTAATTCGTAATCTAGTTAGCAAATAAATAAATGAATAAGTAAATAAACAAAGGAATATTTTTGTATAAATAAGTTATAAAAGAAAAATTAGAAAATAAAAATATCCAATAATTAATTCATTAAATCAAATATATACTAATGAATAAATAAACATTAAAATAAAGAAACATATAAGAAATAAACCAGTGCAAAAAGTATTAATAAATAGTAAGAAGATACATAAATAAATAAATAAATAATAATTTACTATCAAAAAAAATTTATAAGTGAGAAAAGAAGTAAACAAATAGAGTAAGCTTAACCAAAAATGAAGCAATCATCTGATGGATAGATTAAAGACAAAACCGGACAGTTGATAGCTGTTGACTTTTTTTCAATTAGTACATATACATATATTTCTCTGCATACCTAAACGTCTGCACACCTTCATACTTATGCACCTACATATACCGTTTTCCAAACCCATTTTCCCTCCTTCACTCTTCATTCGTTGACTTTTGGAATTTGTTTAATTGATATTGAAAGATTTGGAGTGATTATTGCATTTATAGTGATAAAATAGGAATGGAAGGGCTTTAGTGGAGCTTCTCTAAAGTTTTGGCTATTGGGTGTTGAATGGTACATCGAGATCAGACGTAGATGGTGAACTTACTTTTGTTAGTGGTCAGAGAAGTTCTGTTATTGACATTTGTGCAGACTCTGGTGAATGGCTTCAGGCTATAAAGGATTTTGAAGTATTGGCAGCAACTTTTTCGACGCATTTTCCATGAAAGTCTCGTTTTAGCCATGAAAATCCTGTTAGTCAGGCAAATAATCTGAAAAGGCTACGCTGGCTACCGCATGAGACAAGCTCATAGGCTAAACCGTGGAACATATAATAGAAAAAATTATTCACGCAATCCGATCTTCCGCTTCACAAAGTCATTCCGCCTATCAACCAGTATCACTCTGTAGGTGGTTCGATTATGAATGCAGTAGACTTCGTAAAAAGGTTTTTGCTTTACTTAACCTGTTTAGGAAATCGAATTCTGACTTTTTTAGATCTGCGTACTTGCAAGCTAACAAGTCATATAAGGAAGTGTGTCAAAATAATTGGCTTAACTATACCAAAAGCCTAGCTAAAAATTTGGAAAAATGTAAGGACTCGAAAACATTTTGGTTTAACGTAAAGGCATTAGGTGGAAACAATCGTTTACCTGACAGTTCATTACAAGCCAACATGTTAGCCTCTCATTTCCAATCACTATTGACAGGTACTTCTGAACTTCAGTCTTTTCACTACGCCATACAAAACCTAGTGGTTGACGAGCTTGATTCGCCAATAGTTTTATGTGAACTTGATATGGCTCTCAAAAAGATGAAAAATAATAAAGCTCCAGCTATCGATGGCATCCCTGTAGAGTTTTTCAAACATTCTACCCTGGAATTTAAACAGTACCTGCTATCGTTTTATAATTATTTGTTTGAAAATTTCTGTATCCCTAACAGCTTTAATAAAGCCTTAATCTTTTCTATTTTGAAAAAAGGAGATGTCAGCTTGCCTGAGAATTATAGAGGTATTTCAATACTTAATTCGATAAGGAAGGTGTTCGATACAGTTCTGTACAATCGACTTTCAAATTGGATTGAATCAAATCAACGATTAAGCATTTTTCAGGCTGGTTTCCGTGCTGGGTTCTCGACAGTTGACCATATTTTTGCTCTGTCAAGCATTTCCACCAAATTCATTCAAAGGAAAACAAAATTATATGCATGTTTTGTTGATTTCAAAGAAGCCTTTGACACAGTCAACCGCCAAGCTCTTCTATTCAAAATGGCTAACATTGGTATATCCAGGAAATTCCTGACAATTTATGAAAAGTGTCTTTGTGAAACTAATGCTACGGTTTGGGATGGATCGGAGACATAAAGTTGGTTTTGAACTTCGACAGGTGTTCCTCAAGGATGTGTCTTGAGTCCAATCTTCTTTGCTCTTTTCATAGACGATATTTGTGAAAACTTACCCGGCGGTATAATCCTTCCTCTCTTCAACTTCAAATTAACAGGCTTCAGAGCTACTGCAACACCTGGGACTTAAAGATTAACGATTTCAAAACAAAAATTATGGTGTTTGAAGCTCGGAAATGTAAGAGGTTGAGAGAAGGTTTCTGAACGGTAAACGCATAGAGATAGTAAAGGAATTCAAATATCTGGGAGTGTTAATGTCTGCTAATGGTAGCTTTACGAAGCATGTTAAAGAGAAGAGCAAAGAAGCAAAAATTGCACTTGGCGTGATTTGGCCTAATTTCTATGCAAATGAGAATATAGACTTGGGCTCTAAGTATCGGGTTTTTGAAGCCACAATCAATACTTGTTTGTGTTATGGTATCCAAGCGTTTGGCCATACCCATTTTGAGGAGTTCGAGCTTGTACAAAGGTTCTTCTTCAAACGCCTATTTCGTTTACCGAATTCTACTCCAACATATGCTATCCACGTTGAGTCAGGTATTACCTCCATTTACTTAAAAAACTTAAAACTCAATCCGATTTTCTGATTAGAACTATGAAAAAACCCGGTGTTAGTCTTCACAAGTCTATAATGCAAAATCTTTTGCGCACGCGATCGTCTCCATTCAAAGAATGGTGTGATCTTGCACTATCTCATGGTCTTCAATATACTCTTTCAGAATTAAACTTAGATAGCTGGCACGAGTTTTTTGCAAATGTCATATCGAAGGTAGATGAAGAGATATACCTCCAACACTTAAGGCCAACAAAGCGTCCTCTCTAGGCCACAACTGATAGACATTTCGAATGGATCCGCAGTATGGACAAATCTCTACAAGTTTTGTGACCATGCTCTTGCTTATCGAAACAGTTTTTTGTAGTTTTTGAATTTTGAGTATATTTTGATTCAACTGTTTAATTTATCATTTAAAAAAAAAGTTAAAGGCTTAATCATTTTCGTATTTTGTCTGAAAGCTATAATTTTTGCAATAACTTTGTATATTATAATACTATATTTATTTGCTTTGTCATTTTCTTATTTTGTCTTAAAGTTATAATTTTTGTAAGAACTTTGTATATAATAATACTATATTTATATATTACAATAGGTATCTATTCTTGTTAAATTAATCTATCAAATCTATCAATTTTATATTTAAACTCGCCATGTATTAGAAATGTCATTATCTGGCAGACGGCAACATGCCATGTCCATAAATTCTTTGTAAACTCTAATTTGTTGGTTACTTTTTGAAATAAAGGATAATAATAATAATAATAATAATAATAGTGATAAAATTGCTGGGTTTAAACTTTTATCCAAACGCCTAAAAAACTTGAATTTTAAATATTATTTCCTGGTCTGCTAAAGAAAATTGAGTATTTATCAGCAGGTTTTTTGAGCTGACACTTATGTCACTTTCCATCGGACAAAAAGAACCGTCCAGGAGCGTCCAAAAGCATTCTCAAACCGTTCCATTGGTGAAAAAAGATCGCTTCTCATGATTCTGAGAAGTGACAGCCGCTTCTCGATTTGAAGTGAGAATCGACTCAGAAGCACTAATACATGTTACTCAAATGTCAAAAGGCAAAGTTTCTTCTTGGAATATTTTTTAAGAGCCATAGGTGTTTCACTCACACAAAGCAAATTACGTTAAACTGAATAGAAACAATTTTAGGTGTTCCATTGGTTTTTAAAATGAGTGCTTCCCCGAGTGAAACCAATGGAAAGAGACATTAATAAATATAAACGATTTTATAAAGCACTCAAGCAGCCAGATAAATGTTTGCTTATGTATTTTTGTTCACAATAAGCGGAGCTCTCATTGTTCCTACACATGAACAACCAATGTTGATGGACGAAAAAGTGTGGAGAATTTCGGATAAACCACTTTTGTTGTTTCAGTGGGGTAATGTTTAGCATGTTCGCCTGATACGCGGGAGATTCGTGTTCGAAAACCAACAGAAGCGAAGAAAATTTTCCAGCAGCAACAAGCATGGAATCTTACCACGGATATTGATCACCAGGGATAGGATTTTACTAACTTTGCCTTTTTTTTTTGGTTAAACGGAATATGAAATAGACTTTCTACAGACATGTTTCAAGCCCTGGTGATTGCAAATATATGTATTTTATTTTGCCTTTTTTTGCCTTTTCATACCATAATTGCCTTTATTTGCCTTTCTTCGCCATTGTTGCCTTTTTTTTGCCTTTTTTGCTTTTTATTAAAGTTTGTTAAGAAATATCTAATAATTGGTTAAGCATTAAGAAAAATGCGAACATTTTCGTTTGCGGTTGAGAAACTTTCATTAAAAATCTTGTACAGTTTCAAACAAACACAAAAACTTTGGAAAATGTTCGAATTAATGCATGTATTAATGTTTATCAGCGCAAACATGCTTGTACTTCTTCCTCGCCTTCGTAAAATGCATACCTTCGTTAACAGAATGTTGGCATGTATGCATGTTTTTCTACGCAGACATGCTCGGTGCTTCTTCCTTGCAGCGTAAAATGCATACCTGCATCAACATTTAGAACGTTCTAGACTGGTCGGAGAAATGATTGAAGATGAAGAACTGAAAGCGCAGCAGGCGTACATTAAAGTCAATTTTGAGTTCTTAGTCGATCTGAAAAAAACACATTTTCAAAGACCAACTAAAAACAGGAACCTCAATTGGCGATGTGCTGCCTGTTTTGAAAGGCATTGAGGAAGTCTTGAAGAAGTTTACTGCCGTTTTCAATGGAAACACAGGCCTAAAAATGATTGAGCAGATAAGTTCTGTAATAAACAGCGAAGTGGATTCCAAACTTCCAGGAAACATTGAAGTGAATAATGTTGAAAGTTTTAGATGGGCTCCTCTCGTTTCAGCTGAAGCTGAGAGATCATTTAGCTCCTTCAAAGCCCTTTTTAGGGACAGCCGAAGAAGATTGCTACCTGACAACTTTAAAAAACTCTTATTAGTCCAATGCTACTATAATTAAATGTATTTTTGTTTATTTTCCTTGTATTTTTATAAATGCCTTTTCTTTGCCTTTTTAAGTGTTTTGTTTTGATTTTTTCCGATTTTTTAGGTCAACAAAATCCTAACCCTGTTGATCACATTTCGCCTAAGAACTAATACATAGTTCCATAATTCCATTCCATACCATCCTTTAACCAAAAGTACTATACCGATGGTGCCAAGATTTGAATATGCTATTTTGTAAAACGACCCAAAATGTTAATTGAAATTTTTCGATATATCGCTTCGTTAAAATGAAAAGCTTACTTCCATCTTTATCGTTTTTATTGTGAGGACAACGAATTGCTTAACTTCTTTTTTTCTTTTTTTACTTCTCTTTTTCAATTGGAACCAATAGTATGTAATAAGATGTCAGAAACTCATATGGAAACGCCACAAGCTACAAATGTTAAGCAAGAGAGCATGTTTTTTTTTTATCTAAACCTATTTTCATAGTCGATCTATTTATGGGCTCATTTCATTTTACAATAAATTCAAACTTTAACACAACTCAACTCCATCATCCAATTAAAAGCTTTTCTGTAGACAATCAATTACAATAACTTGCCACGCACACACATAAAGTGCTTTTTTCTAATTCTTAATAACCATTTTTTCGGTCTTCCTGTCAAAGTTCACAGAAAAGATAAATGGAAGGTCTTATACAACTCAACACCAACTGGTACAACGACACAATAATCATAGATCTATGAGCTGAATTTGGGGAGCTTTACGCCAGATGGGTATGAATATAACAATGAAAAGGACGTTGATGTACGAGATGTATGTATTATATCTATATGCGTCTATAATCCATTTGAAATTCAATAATTGATATCACATCAGCTTGATTTACTCAAAAAATGCGATTAAACAATACTTTCGAGGTTCTGCCAAATATTTGTGTCTCTTCGCTCAGGAAAAAAACGAGAATTCCATACCTACGTGTACATACTTTGCTCCTAGCGATAAAATAGCAATCACAGACACGTAAACGCAAAAAACTGTTGAGTCGTCGAAATGGAAAGTACAAATAAAAAAGGAGGAAATGTCGTCGTTTCGGTATGTCCTGCTCTTTATTTCGTTGTTACTTCATGAATGCGAGAAAATTACAATCTCTGATGTAGAGACTATAAGTGCGAAAATTAGCGTTGAGTGGAACAGTGATGCCAGGCTGAAAGTATTAAAAGAAGTAAGTTCGTACCATGGCATGTATTTTTTTGTAAGCTGAATAAATACAACTATGAAGGTGCAGCTGTCGTTTCAAGAGTGCGTTCCCGTAACGTAGGACTGCATATCTCGTTAAGCACATACTTCCAAGCTGAGAAGGCCACCATAATGCTAATGTATATTCATGGACACAACAAGTATGGGGAGATGGGGAGAAATGGGGCCTAGTGCATTTTTCTCATCCATAGCTTGAGGGAAATAAAGAGGACCCACTTTCTTTTGCTGGTTATGAAGGGATCAACGAAAAAATGCTTTTCAAGGCTGTGTTATTCCTCTCACAGAAATTGAAAATTTCTAGGCAAATGCAAATACTCACAGCACCAAAAATCGGTAGAAATATTACTCAATTCAAAAAAAAAAAAAAAAATGGCGGAGCTTTTGATAAAATACTAGCACCCACATCTTGAACTCCTGGATATGTACCCGTTTCCGCAATTAGCCCCTGAATACCAATAGCATCTATTAACTGATATTTCATAAATCAAATTAATTGGTGTTTGGATGTCGTCTTTAGATAGCATTTATCAGCATTATTGATGCTCCGAAAAAAATAAGCAAGTGGTAACACTGATGTTGAAAATGACTGGGTGGTAAAGATAGCCGGTGAGCGCCTAGGCCAACACGGGTGATGTGCGGAATCTGTAACGCTGTTAAAGCAATGGTTCTGTTGGCCAGTGGGAGCGACTGTCGTAATCTTGATTGCTGAAATTCATTTAATGGGAGAGGGTGGTCAGTGGGTGGAAAGATTGCATGAACACGTTCGGACGTTGGGAGTGTTTTTTTTTACCACTTTTTCTGGTCGTTTGCTGGATTGGTCTGCCACTTGTTAGTGTAAGCTTTTTTTATTTATACTTAGGTGATAGGGTGTATTTGTTTTGATTTGTAAAAAAACACATAACGATTCTTGTCAGTAACAAGTGTGTAGAGGTAAATAGAATAATGTTATTTGTTTATTGGGTAGTAGATTTGCTGCATATCTATGCCAACAATATACCATTTCCTGAAAGGTGTGAATGCCTATGATATGAATTTGGCATATATGAGTGAAAGGTGTCAACGGTGAAATTAGTTTTTCTTTAAATGACCAAGATAGCTCTTAAGTAGATTGTTGCGTTAAAAAACATTTAAATGAACGAGTCCATCATAATTGCGGCGCCCCTGGCGTAATGATAAGCATGTCTGCCTGTTTCGCTTGGAAGTTCGTAATTCGAATCAAAACAGAAGCAAAAAATTTTAAGTTTACACACTTACACCCGTTGGGCCCATTGTGATTAGTCGAACATAACACAACACAGAACGTAAAATGAAACTTTAAAATAGAAAATTGTAACGTATAAGTATAGGTTGAGCATAAAAATCAAGGATCAATGAATTTCATATATTTATGCAATAGATAGTTGGAGTTTGAAAGACATTAGACCTTAGAGTCGAGAAAAGAAAGCTGTTTGTGTATTTTAGTAAAGCTTAAAGACAAAACATGAGTTTAGATTTAGGTCCCATGTAAGATTAATCAAGGAATGTGTAAATATCCTTAAATATTACCGTTTTATTGTTTATCTCGCTATCGGGCTCATAACATCTTAAGAAACAGTGTTGTTTACAAAAAAAAAAACCTCCAAGGTGCAAACCAAAGCGATACTGAGCTTTCAATCACGTTATTTAAGTACTTATCCATTGGAATTGGTTCGCAAATTTATCGTGGAGCAATTGATGCCGCACGACTACTGGGCCTCTCATACGCCCGTGGTCGAAAATTGGGCTTCTCGGCTGGAATTTACTATAGTCAGCCGCGGCGGTCTTTGCCCGAAATCATTTTTAAAACATAATGGCACCCCATTACCTTTAAAATAAGACCGGATTCTTGGCCATAACATTAAGTCATATGCGTTTTATTTCTTCTTGAAAACAACACGTTTAAAAAAGTTCTATTTATGTTTTGTTATGTTGCGATGTCAAACTCAACAAATTATGCACATGGAGCACTTGCTTCAATTTTAATTTTAAACTATATTTTTTAATGTTAAAATGAGTCGGGAATTGAATTGAATGTTTTCAAAAGCCGTAAATTTAATAGCTTTGGTAGAATTTCACACCATATTATTTTTATAAATGAAAAATAACACTCTCTTCAACAAGAAGTGATAATAGCCATTCTTTAAATGGTTGTGAAAAATGCCATACATCCTTGCCCGTTCTAAGCTTTTAGTTAACAAATATTCGCATCAGAAAAGGTAGAACTTGCGCTGCAGCCTTGTCTTTGAGATATAGAATTATAAACTTTATTGGCTTGTGACCGCAGCAACTTCAACTGTTAAATTTTCAGTTACCGATAGTTAAAACGTCGTTGTAGGGATTTTAACTATGTTGTTCAACATTCTTTTTCATACTCCATCCGTAAAAACAGAGGTGACGAGAAAACATCCAATCAATACAACGCAGTAGAAGTTCTGATTTGACAGATCCCGTGTTTCCCCTGGGAAAAACACCAGGATTATAATGGCTATTTATAAAGTCGCTCGTATTTTTTTTAGACAAGAACTTTGTAACTAGAAAGCTTTTAGGCCGAACACACAGCTATTTGCAAGAATTGTTCCTTTATAGAAGTGGCATCTTTACCTGCTATGAGAAATGTATATAGAGTAGACTTATTCAAAAATGTCAACTTGTCACTCCAACTATTATTATTTTTAATTTCAGGCTTATTTAAAAACTTCCTATACTGTAACAAAAAAAAAAAAAATACTGCCCAATGTAGCCTAAGCTACAACAACATTACCATCAATGACCCTTAACCTAAGAAAACGAATTGGATTTAAGATCATCTCCGTAGATTATAAATATATATTTTGTTTTCGAGTTTCTTATAATCGCATGTTGAAGAGTAGCAATAATGGCGCTTTGTACCGTCAGGAAATTTGTGACGTCAAAGAAATTAGGTATGTATGTACTTACTTGCCGTTTTCAACCTGTCAAAAACTCGCAATATTAGACAACTTTAAATATAAATAGAGAGTATCAGAGTATCTATTTTTTCAAGGATTTTGAAGGTTTTCATTCATTGCAGACCTACATGAGACTATCTACTCCAGCGAACTTGGTTTGATATCACTTATATGTAGCTATCAAGAATTCCTGTATCCAGAATGAACTGAAGTTTTGTCCATAATCGTTCAGCAAATCTGTTTACCTGATGTATTTCTGTCTTTTTCTTGGTATTTGACATATAGTACAAAATTTCTACATACATATTATGTCCATCTGGAAAGGCTTCCTTTCTATATAATGAACTAACTTCGTGTTTTGTAAATTTTCTTTTGATTTTTACTCTTGCCTTATCAATCTGCTTTTCAAAGTCTGGCAGACGGCTCATGAAGCCATGCTTCATTTATCTTTTTATATAATACTAATGTACATTTCGTTTATGAAAAAATAAAGATCTTAATAATAATAATAAAATAATAAAGTTGAATAAAGAACCAAGAACTGTATAACCGCCATCGACATACAAATGTTTGAAATTTAATAAAAGAACATAAAATGGATGTATAACTGTTTGTCCTTCTTCACTGTGTGCAGTCTTACCATATCTATGTTTTGACATAAGATAGCGTTCTTAATAAAATAAAAGATTTACTTTTACACATTTTGATTTTCAAACTTAATTCCTCAGAAATTGTTCACTAAGAAAACTTGAAATAAAATACTATTTAAAGAACGAAGTATTAAATTTCAAAAACGCTATTGCACGTGGTAGTAAGTGCCTTAGTTGATTTAAAATATTTTTTTTTGGAACTTTAAGGGGGCCCTCCCATACAAATTTTTTTTCTGATATTGTAAGGTACTAAATATAAGGCAAATTTTGCAATTGCAAGAATGCACTCTACAAGTATGAAGGGCAACTGAGTAGACGTGTTTTCTGTACCTGGTGACATTTTTAAATTTATTTATGATCGAAACCGCAATACAACTCGCAAGTTGTGTTTAAATTAATCGTTAGCCGCATATCAGTGATTTTTATTTAAGTTTTGGTCGAATCGTGCTGATTTATTTAATTAAATAAAATACTTTATTGTAATTTCAAGCTTCTTTGTTTAATTTCATTTTATATACATCGAGTATTTTTCCCCTGCTCTCTTACCCATACTAACATATCAACTCTAAAAGTGTAAAACCATTCAGTGTAAATAAAATCTCACCCGTTAATCGCTGCAATAAACACTTTCACCCAAACTTGCAATCGAGTCTTACACCCACACCTTTACTTATGTCGTCCAATCCCACCAAAAAGCCCATTACCCGCAACAATAAATGCTCCATCTCGGTTCTAAACTCACCCCAAGGCTCTTCGTTTTCTCCTCTTGACAAACCACCCACTAAAGCCATGGACCTTACGGACAAAACTTCGCGAGCAAAGTGAGTTTATTTGTTCATTATTATCGAAAAAGGTTGATGAGTCCGAAAAGAAAATAACCGAACATCTGGCTCGTGAAATAAATGAAGTAAAAATCAGCATAAGTGACATTAATCATCGAGTAGTTCATTTAGAATCTTTACACTCCAAAACTAAAACTGAGATCGATTCCTTGAGCAGTGAAGTAAACAAACTTAAATTATCACTAGGTAATGTCAGCTCTGTATGCGCGATCACTAAGGTTTCGTTAGCCGAAAAAACCTCCGAACTCACTAACGTAAACACCAACTTTGAACACGCCGTTGAAGAAGTAAACAAATTAAAACAAGCTATGAACACTTACGAAAATCGGATCGTTGCAAGAGATGCATTCATGTTTGGCATTCCGTTCTTGCCGAATGAAAATTTAAAATCCATTTTTAATCTCGTTTGTAACACAATTAACATTAAGCCACCATCGCTCACTAATATTTATCGTACCCGTCCTAAACATAATTCGCCCAATTCCGCGATAATGATTAGATTCAGTTCACCTTACGACAAAAACTTTGTTTTGACTTCAATTGCAAATTACCGGAAAAAAAATAGCAACAAACCACTCTGCCTACAAGATATTCACTTTGTTGTCGATAGTACTTATACCTCGGCGGCCTCATCTGCTGTATATATTCGTGAAAACTTATCACAGCAAAATAAAAAAAATTTTACAACGGTTCTATGGTTCTATGATAGAGAATACAAAAAAAGTGAGTCCTGCAATTCTGTCTTTCTGTCTGTATGTCCGTATATGGATCTACAGCCTGAACCGCTTGACTGATTTTCTTCAAAATTTGCAGTTATGGTCTCTGGGGTAGATGGATTTTTGGAACTGGGTCTCAAGGTCTTGAAATAACGGTACCTACCGGCTCCAACGATTTTGATAAAATTTTACGTCAAGTATTATTTCTGAATAGCTATTCTTATGATGCAAACATTTTTTTGCAAAGAGTCTAAGAACGTTACCCCTATTGTACCGTTTCTTTCTAAACCGTCTATCTAGCTGATTGGTAAAATCGATTTTGACGAAATTTCATATTTTAGAAGTCCTACACCTAGGTTGTGAAAGATTGCATATCAACATTTCGAAAATTTAGTTTTTTCGTATTTTCTTTAACTTTTTAAAGAGAAAATGTTTTTTTTTTAAATATTCTCAAAACTGTATCTTTGATTTATGTTAAATTTTTTGTCAATAGACCTTTCAGCAAGATCTTAAGAACTGTGTACTTTAATCTTTAAAACCTTATCTTTTAAAACAATAGAAAATAAAACCAGGTTTTTTAAAAAACGGCTCCAACGGTTTTGATTAAACTCTTATGGTTTATATGTATTAGTAACTGCAAAATAATGGCGTTTTTAGATATTCGCTTGAAACCTTTGGAATATTTAATTTAATTTTTTTCAATATTTTGCGTGATTTAATTCAATTTTCATATTTATTGTGTAGTTGGCCACCCTGTACCACCGAATAAATTAAGAGCTAATACTAAAACCTTTTACTCAGCCCTAAGACTTCGGTATTGTACTCAGCACATAATTGCATATTCGTGCTCATTTTTTCTTGTCTCAACCCAACTTACGAGTACCTATCTATCCTGGGCTTTCGGCGCATCTTGCAGATACACAGGGTGTCCCGTACTTCATATATTATCCTTTGGGGTGTGATTCTTGGTCATATTCTAAGAAAAAAATTGTTATACAGTAAAGTCCGTTTCTCAACTTTGACATCACTTTTTGACAATTTAAAAAAAGGCTAACTTTGGTGTACCCTGACCTGTGTTAAATTCGATATCTCTGTCAATACTGGTGATAGAGAGAGAGACCTAATCTTAGACTTAATTTCTTGTAGAAATAACAACATTTAAGGCTGTAATTAAGTTTAGCTCCTATAGGCTTAGGGTTGCCAGATTTCCTGTTAGGATAAAGTTCCTGGTATCTTCGTTGTGCTCTTCTTCTATTTTCATTGCAAAACTCATATAAGAAAAATGTCTACGTATTCTTCTTTCGTAACTGAAGGCATTTCAAAAAGCTCTCTGATCAAACTGCATTCGTGACTTATTTTGATAAACTGATGAACAAATTTGTTTTCTTATTCTTTTATACGACTTATTTACCTATTGAACATTCGTACCCCAAATTTAAAGCAATCACCCACAATGAAATCCAAAAACGGGCTCTGACATGCCACATGCATTCAAATCGAAGTAGAGCATTTTGAGCACTTGTTATAATTGTATTTGTATAAAATACTTAAAAAAAACTACTAAAAGCGCCCATATTATTGTTTTATACACACAAACCTCAAAGGTAAACATTTTTTTTATTTTTTTTTAAATTTTACCCATTTTGTATTTTTTCAAGTACCTATCATAAAATGTATGGGTTTTTGAGCAAACTTACTACTAAATTTTAACTTCACTAAACTCTATGTTTATCAGACATTTTATGAAAAAAGTGAACTCAAAGTCAAAACTTTGTTTTGGGAAGAAAATTTGAACGCCACTTAAAATTGAAAATCTAGCAACCCTAAGCCTATAAAACTTAAATACAGTTTTGTTATTTCTTCAAGAAATTAAGTCTAAGATTGGGTCTCTATCACCTCTCTCATTATTGATTAACACAGGTCAGGGTACACCAAAGTTAGCCTATTTTAAATTGTCGAAAAGTGATGTCAAAGTTGAGAAACGGTCTTTACTGTTTAACAATTTTTTTCTTAGAATATGACCAAGAATCACACCCCCACGAAGTACGGGACACCATGTATTGTACACTGTACAGGTCAGATTGAAAGTTAAATTTCGATCAGTTAAATTTTTTCAAAGTCATTGAAAGAATAAGCACTAAGAACTATTCACAACTTTAAATGCATCTACATTCCAACTGAAACTTCGAATAGGACGAAAAGGTATGTTACAATTTTGACATAACATTAGGGTTTTTCGGTATTTTTTCCTTGGTAGAGTTTCTCTTAATTGTGATTTCTGCTTTTGTTTTTTAAGTTATTTGGGAGACAAGGATCACTAAAATTGAAACTCAAACTGAAGTTCTTTGAACGAACTTTTAACGACCACATACTGAAGCGGTACGTTCTTCTTTGTGCTAGTTAAATTGGAAACGGATTGATGGAAGGAGTAGTACGATTAAAAAGGACTCCATCTGTGTGGACTTCTTAATTGGTTTGTCCTGGATGTACATGATATTTATGTGTACATCAAACGTAGATGGGCAGATATATCATGGTCGCGTCCAAAGAATATAAGAATCATTACTCCACCCACTACATAAATACGTTCTATTTTTTGGCTTTAGTTTAAAGATTTTGCTTCACGGAATACAATTCAGAAAAATTCAAACCGAGTACTTTTAATTCTGATGACTTGCGACAGACGATTTTGTGTGATTTTATTGGTTAACTATAATTTGACTTCCACGTGTTCCACTTATAGCTTTCTTTCATTTTAGAAATGTGGTTTACATAAGATTTAAAAACTTATATTTGATGGTTTTATTAACCATAATCCAAAATCTTTTTTTCCTAAAAATCTAAAATTTGGTTTTTTTTTCAGGTGTAAGTTGATGAATAACAACTAAAGTCAGCAAATTGATGCTATCAACCTCACTAACTGTTGACTAATTTATTTTTATTCTTCTCTCGCAACTAGACGAAGAATGATGAATTACCGATGTCAGGTGCCGAGAAATGAGGCCAAGTTTGGAAATTTAGATATGAAACATGTGAACGCAATAGTAACACCACACACAAACGTATGGCATTATAACACTTTCCCCATGTGAAAGATGGAGTGAAACACCTGCTGTAAAAGCCAAATGTATAGCCTTGCTTTATTTTTTTAAGAAAATAGAATCACACACTGTGTTTGTATTTTATTTTACTTTAAATCGATTACAAAGTAGAGCATAAGTCCAATAAAATATTGCAAGCCTTTTATTGAATGAACATGATTATTATAAAGAATTAAATATTCAAAAAATAATAAAAAGAAGGAAAAAAAATTTTTAATAATAAAAATGATAATTTATGAAAATTAATAAGAAAAAAAAATGAGAAATAAAAAGAAAATTTTCAATACAATTAGTGTCACCTTACGTTCAACTATTTTACAAATATGTGAGAAGCAAACATAATATTAAACATAAAATTTTTTGATACTTCTGTTAATCCCCCTCATTGCGGTTGGCAGGTAACTTAGTGAGCGAAATTTCAATAGTCTATCAAGGATGCAGCCACAAATTTATTTCGAAAATGAAGAAACATGATCATATCGGCGTAGGTTGCATACATAAAGGGGTAATTTTGTTATAAACAACATTAAGTTTACGGTTAAGCGCGTAGTCTAAGTCAACGAAGACTTCACATCCATAAAGCAATACAGGAAGTTATAGAGTTTTTGCAAGAAGAAGCCTAGTTTTGATAGGAATGCTACTTTTTGTAACGTGTAGTTTACGGAGGCATCCATAAACTTTTCCTATCGCGCTATATAGGGAGGAGGAATAAACTATGCTACTCTGGGATAATGAAGTACCTACTCGTACGGTGAAAGAATCTTTGATATCGGTCCAGTGTTTTCTAAGTTCTCGTTTCCGTTCCCAAAGAAACATGGATAAGAAAAATATCCCATGTTATTTCCCAGATTCTTGACCGTTTCTGTTACAAATTTCATTGAAATCGCCTCACTAGCTTTTGATCTTTTTCAAACAAACAAAATATCTTTCTTCGTTACAATATTTAGTGTAAAGTAGATAATTAGATGTCTAGAAGCCAGAAAAACTAATTTGAAAACTATTTCGTTTATCTGTGAAGCTTTTAATCAGAGCAACTAACACTTAAAAGTGATACTTTCCTCTTATGCAAGTTGTTTTACTATCAGATCTGGTCAGGATCAGATCACATGGCTAATATTCATTGAATGGCACGGAAGTCCTAGAATTGTTATAATCAAACAGCGAATGGAAAAAAAGTACTATGTAGTAACTTCTTGTCCACGAATTTTGTGAGAGCTTTAGAAAAGAAAGTGTTATGTTAGGTATACATTCAGAACTAGAAAAATGATATTCCTTACAAATAAACACGAAAACGGCAAAAAAAAAATTGCCCTTATAACAATAAATACTGATTTGCTAGTGTTGGGATTGATTCGAATGTGTGTGCTATGTGCTTATACGCGATGAAAGTCGTGTGTAAAACTTCTATTTTTGATGGGGAGAGAGGTTATTTGAAGGAAACGTGAATGTAGCCCGTGTCGTAATGGTAATGCTTCTTTACCGGAAGGTTCGTGGTTCAAATCAGTTCAAACAGAAAAGAAAAGCATTTTTTTTCGGGTATCACCTTTCACGAAGAATTGGCAAGTGATCCGGTAGTTAAATAGATTACCATGAAAAGCGCTTTCTAGATTAGCTGTTCGGCTGAAAACTTTATCAAACTAGATAAACTAGTTAATTTTTCACTTTATTAGAAAAAAGTTCTTTTAAAATTCAAATTTGCTAGTCTTAAGGCTAAGTTAGAAGCTTAGAAGATGAAAAATTTCGAAGATATACGGTTTGGAAATAGTCAAAAGAATCAAAAATTTTAGGTTTCTAAATGTTGTTACTTAATCTTTTGTCACTTTCATTCAATTTTTGTAAGTGTCATAACTCACTTCGAAATAAAATTCGCTGCATGTGAGTGCACTGAATTTTATAAATTTCTGTGCACGGTGCAAACCATAGTTTGCGTCTTAGAAACGTACGACAACATCTAACTGATGAGCCTATTACCGTACCTGGGCGAAACGCAAATTAGGAGTTGAGGTGATCTGCACGATCTTCAACATATCTTTTTTAGAAGCTTTTACTTCTATATTTTAGATTTTTTGTATATTTAGCCTTAGACTTCTTCAATAGAAAATTTCTTCAAAATTGTGCTTGCCATTGACGGAAAAATCGATTTAAAAATAACGATGCCGTTGTCAAACTTTTTTCATAAGTTTTCTTTCACGATAAAAAGGAAAATATCAAAAACTAATCTCTCACACAAAATTTGATCGAAATCGTTTGAATCTTTTTCGAGAAGTATAAATATTAGGTATACAGTTTTTTCAAGACCTGTTAACCCGATTCCTAAAATACTTGCGTAGGCTGCCCTATATGCTTACTGCAAATTTTGAAGAAAGTCGGTCAAACGGTTCCGTCTGTAGGTCCATATACGGACAGACAGGTAGACTGATATGCAGACAGGCAGAACTGCAGAGCCTTTAATTCGTATTCTCTATCATTCTATCCCTTGTAATGTTTTATTGTTAACTCAAAATTTTGCCTTATAGTAGCTCTAATCGCAAGTATCTACAAACTCCTGTGTACTTATGTACGCAATTTAGAAGTTATATTACCTATGCGTAACAGAATCAAAAGATCTCAAGATTTGGTCTCTGAAAGGAATGATATTAGGATATGCTAAAATAGTTTTCTAGATCGGTCCAGTGGCTTTTGAGTTCCCGTTCCAATCGTATCAAGTATAAAGTGCTTTTGGAATTTTGTTGAGTTGAAAACGTTTCTAATAAACTTGTGTGGTTTTTGTTTTCTTTTTTTTGTTTTTGTATATTTAAACTAGCTGACCCGCCCGGCGTTGCTCGGATCTAAGTTATTTAAAAAAATTGTCAGGAACACCCGCTGGACTAAGCTGAAAATAGCCGGAGAGTTTAAACAATGTTAATGGTAGATGGCCCTTATCACTAAGGGGTATGAAAAATAAATAGTAGCCTATTCTCAGACCTACTGAATATGCGTATAAAATTTGGTAAAAATCGGTCAAGCCGTTTCGGAGGAGTTCAAGTTCGAACACCGTGACACGAGAATTTTATATATATGATGATATTGTCTTTCGGAAAAGGGGTTGTTACCCAATACCTTGAGGTTAGCTGTATTTTACCTTAAAACGCGTACTTTTACAACACTTTATTTTTAATATCGACCGTCAACTTGTTGAAAATGTGTGAACTCATTTCATTAAAAAAAATCTTCTTAAGCGGTCTTTTCTTACAGCATGAAGTATATGATTTCAGTATATATGTACATATAAGCAACGTAGATGTGGTATTTAAGTGCTTTGAAATTGGGGTAATGATGGTGTAGGTGTCCTTCAACGCAATATTAATATAATAGATCTTATTGCCAAAAATAATTGGTTTCAAGTTACTTCAGTATGCGCATCCCCACCATATTAATCCATACTCCAGTCTTGAGTTGACTAGCGCATAGTATATCATTTGAAGGAAATTTCTTGGAACAACTATACGCAAGTAATAGAAATTGTTGATCGAATAGTCCAGATATTGATTAACTTGATTTACATGAGGTCTCCACGTAAGCCTACTGTCGGTTTTTATACCTAAGTATCAATATTCAGAAACAAATTCTAATTGAAAACAAATTTGATCACATTTAGCACTGTCACATAAAGAGTGATGTTATTTTAACGATGGAGCTTCAAGTGGTTTAGACAAAATGAAAATGATAGCCTTTGATTTATGTTAGGTTAGGTTAAAATGGCTGTCAGGAAAACAACTTACACACTTAGACCAGTATTAGGTTCATTGTGATACCATAAGAACCAAGCGAGGAAGAACCTCACCTAACAAAACCATTTGGAGCTTTTGATAAAGCGAAAGAGATGCAGATATCTGTGTTCGCCAGATCCGATCGTTTAGATTATCAAGGAAATATTTTCCTAGATGCCGTTTTCTTTTAAAGGAGAGTGCAGGACATGAGCAGAGAAGGTGTGGAATAGTCTCTTCCTCCTACTCATCTAAGCAACTTCTGCAGAAGTCATTAGAGGAAACGCCGACTCTTATGGCGTGTCTTCCTATTAGACAATGTCCGGTGATGACATTGATTACGGAGCTAAAGTGCAATCTGGTTATGGATAACAAATGTCTGGTGCGTTTTGGATCTAGTTTTGGCCATATCTGTTTTGTTGCCACACGTGATAATGTTCCACCTATTAAGCCTTTGATTTGCTGCTTAAAATAATGCCAGCTCATCCACACCCCAAGAAGAACTAAATCGTTGTATTGGTTTGCATTGATAGATAAATCTAAGGAATTTGACTCATAGGCCAGCGCTAGGTCATTAGCGAATGCGATTAAATTTCCAGTAACAGAATCTTTGAATATTCAGTCAATGTATGCGATAAAAAATAGTGGACCAAGAATAGAACCATGCATCTTTCGTAGATTTCCCTACTCTGAAAGCAAATTGTGATGGATCGAAAAATTTCATTCGTCATCGATGATTTGACTTTTCACTCTCAGATTACACCTTGCTCTCGTTATGATCATTAATAGGATGGGATAGTTTATCCAAAAATGAAGAAAAAGAGTCACATATACTTTCAATCAACAATACTCTATTCCAGTCGTACTGATTTGATGACTGCAAAGGGTGTCATAATTTGTTCTATGGAGGTTTTCATCACTCTGAACCTCTGTTCTGCCCTCAACAGTCATAGCATCTAGAAGCCATACACCAGTTGTAAAGGCATTATCAAGCTCCAAAACAAATGGGAAAAATTAAAAAAAATGCTAAGACTAAAGTCTAAAGAAGTACATGATCATTGCAGATTTTTGATCGCTCTGCAACTCTTATTGGAACTAATTATAGGAATCCCATTGGCGAAAGCTGTAGAATGTAATCACAGTTTTCTGGAGAAAAATGAAGAATGTTGATATTTACATCCCCAATCAAACACTCATTATTACAGTCGACTGTGCGAAGTATCCTATCCAGTTTATCAAGGAAGATATCCAAATGTACAAATTGCAGTCGATATACATATATACATACATGAAAAACACATAAACAGCCTTCCTATTTTTACTCTTAAACTGACGCAATCGACACTCCCAAATTTTGTGACAGAAACATCAACTTCAAGTTCTTATTGATAAAATACAGTAACGCCAACCACTTGGTATGTTTCCTTGCAGTTTGATTTGTTTGATTTGTATTGCTGTGATAAGAAATACACTTTAGTTCAACAAAAACTAAGTATACATATAATACGAAATATGAATGCCGCAATATCGCAATAGACGATTAAGCTCACTTATTTAGCAATCGCGGTAAGACGAAATATACAATTTCTCAGTATATAAATATTTGCTTTAAATGTATATATGTATGTAGGTATAAGTGCAGTCATTCCAACAAGTAACACCTTAACTAATCAATAATTTTCCACTTTTGGGAAATGTTTACCTATTTTAAACAGAAACAGTAGCATCCTTCTACTTTCATTTGATTTTACGAGTTTGCCTCATATTTACAATCAGCTTATATTAAGTTACTCTATAAATCAAACAACTTTCATTTAAAATTAATTTATTCGCTTCCACTTATCGTCAAAAGCAAAAACACTTGGAATACCCACTCATTTTCGCTAGTCGCAACTAAATTCAAACAAGTGAGCTGTAAGGAGTCTGTCAATAATGATTTCATAATACGCTACATGAGAAACATTTCCTACACTCAATAAAAATCTATGAACTGATGAAAAGTAGTAAACCCATTGCCGCGGTATGAAATAAACGGAGAAGGAAACGCTTTTGTGTGAAATCATTTCCGGTTAGGATATACCCACAATACACAAGAGAATAAAAACATTCAGAAGGAAAACACTTTTTCACAGAACACGAAGCAGCTTATATTGAATATCGCATATCTGCCGGATGTAGGTGTGTAAAGCCAGAGAACTGTTAAAACACCCACTAATTCACATCCTTTGCAGATGGTAAAGGATTGCTTGTCATTCCGAATAAGGAGGATAGAAGCTATTAGTTTCATATGCGAGTAAGTAATTGCTATTACTCACAACCAAGTTAGCTATGATATGAGTTCCTATCATAGGTCTCTGATCTGATATCTTATTGATTATATTATATTCTTTGTTGAAGTTAACTTAATTAATATAATTACAGAGTTTTTGGTTTTTTAGTTCAGAAAATTGTTACAATTGAAAATATTGTCAGATCTTTTACTCATTTGCTCTTATTGTCGGCCATGGTCACATAGTGAGAGAACATAGCTGTTTAAGGAATAATTTGTCCAGTAGTGATACATGAATCGTGTTGCAAAAATAGAACACGCACATGCACCTTTGTTTCTGCATTAAATTTGAAGAAAGTTGTAATTAAACCTGTTCTATCTCTCAAATCGAAAAGAAAGAAGCATTCAAAATAAAAAACAATCGAATCGGTCAGTTAGTTTCGCAGTTCACTCCGAACAAGAATATCGACACGTGATTCATATGTTGCGTGCATGTGTTTAAAAACTTATTAAATAAACATAGTTAATTAATTATGGGATCCAGTCTTATGAACTGGGAAATTTATCTTTCGAAATTGAATATGGTTTTGGAGCTGCTGACCGACCTTTTGAACCTCTTCAAATTAAAGGCTTCCTCAGAATCCAGTTCAAAACCTTAAGCGTGGGAATGAAGTCTTAATTTTTTGAATTTGCATATAAATGGAAAGCATATCAGTAAGGCAGAGTTTAAAAGATATATAGCCGTTATTTCATATTCGAAGTCAATCATGAGTTGGAACATAGATGTAAAAAAGGGATAGTTCTCCTTAAACGTCCTAACAATGTCCGTAGTCCGAATTTGAAAATGAACATTTTAGTGGCACGTTCAGAGGCGGCGAGCGCTAGGCCAAAATGAAGCGTGTGCAACATTAAATTGGTCTGGCCCCTGAGAAAATGGTTCCAGATTGCGTCATTATGATGAAAGTAATCACACAATTTTCATACAAATTTAAGACAATACTTAGCATCAAACTTTTTAAGCATTTTTAATTTTGCAAGTACTTATAAAAAAAGCAAACCCTAAGCTCACTTCCCGAGTACTGAATAACTAAATGGAATATCTAAATTTTGTAGTGACAAAATCTTAGAGCGAATCATAAAATGAATAAAAATTTGAAAACAGGATACATAGTAATAACAAAATACATACTTATGAGTAGGGAGATAATTCCGAAGGCGAGGCGAGGATAGCGGTAATACTTTATTTTAAAATCGTTTTGATGTAATTTCTCATTAGATTAACGGCATTTTGTCATTTCAAGGTTGTAGGCTATTGATAAGTCAGTATCCCAGTGTAAAAAAACCTCTCCAACACAGTATTCATTCATTTTCATACAGTTGTCTTTTTTATTCAGTGTATACCCATAAATTATTGTGCGGTGCCTAACGCACCACTCCTTCAGCGGCACTGGACATCCTGTTTCACCTAGTCCCACTTGATAACAAACAAATAGCTGCGAGCTCGGCTATTCGTTTACATAAGAAGTCTCACAATGGAAGAACAACAAAATATTGGTCATGCCGACATTCTGAACAAATTTGAAATCTCAAAATTAAAACAGACTACACCACACCCAAACTCGAATTTGACACAAATTTCCGGGTGATTATTCCAGTGGATGGAAAAAAGAAAAAAAAGGAGGACTAATCATTCTTGGAAAACGAACACATCCATTTTGATACGGACGGTTCAAAAACAAATGAAGGAGAAGGTTGTGGTGTCTATTCAGACGAAATGGAATTGAACATCTCGCTCCGTCTTTCAGATCATTGAAGCGTGTTCCAAGTGGAGGTGATGGTAATTAGCGAAGCTCTATCTTGCCAAGAGAAAACATGATATCCAAAAAAAGTATATTCATCTTCTCGGACAGTCAGGCGGCAATCAACTTCCTTCAACTCTATCTCAACTCTTAACTGCCGATCATCTCTCAGGGATATGTCAGAGCAGATTAGGAAACTGCAAAGCAGATGAAGTCCCCAGAAACGGAACACTTCTGCACTTCTCATTGAAAAGGGAGAGTATCGGCACACCAATCGCTATATACAAACTCTTGCTAAAGCAGGATGCATACCAGAAAACTAATCTGAGATGGTCAAGCAGTTTAGCGTGTAGCGCACGAAAATAGATCTGGCCCAAGCAAGATCTTAATTGGTCGAACGGCTTGATCTCTCTCAAAAGAAAACACATCAGTGCGACGATAGGGGTCATCACAGGACACTATTGGACAGGACACTATAAGACATTCCACAAGGCTAGGAGTCACCTCAAACGACATTTGCAGAAGCTGCATGGATGAGGAGGAGGAGGAAACTATTTCCACCTTCTCTGTTCATGCCCAGCTTTAGTTCACAAACGTAGGATACACCTAGGTTCGTATTTCTTTGATGACCCTAGTGATCTTACTCAAATCGTCGCCCTGCGTCTCTCCCGCTTCATTGTTAGCTCGAATAGGTTCCATTAGGATAAGTATACATTAGATCCACTGTGGTATCACAATGTGCCCAACGGGCCTATGTGTGTTAGCCGAGCTAACAGCCACTGTAACCTAACCTAGCCTAACCGAACCCCCGCGCACAACCTCCAACCTAGAGGGCCAGGTCTCTTTGGTTTTCTTTTGAACATAAAGGCCGGATAACCCGGAAGCAGTACCCTGCTGCAGGGGTATGAGAGCTGCCGTTGGGTCGCCAGGAGGTCACCTGCCACCATCTCTACTTTAATACACTGTCCTAGAATTAAAAGACCCTGAAAGACCCTTAAACCAAATGTGTCGGAGTAGCTCGTTCAGGTTTTTTTTGTTTTTTTTTTACTGCTGAAGTTCACTGTTGATTCTGTAAATCGAATAAATCCGGTGACACACTCCCAAAAAAGCTCTGCTAGACCAGTTTAGCAGGTCTTCTCTAAGTGGAGCATACCAGTTCCCAGTGGTTACAGCGTGGAGGCATAGTAAACACAATTTACGTGTAGTATAAGTTGTAGCATCTGGGAGCCGGCAGTGGCGCCGCAGCGCCGCTGCCAAGTTGACACCAATCAGAGCCATCGCGATTAACACGCCTGACTTATAAAATGTTTACTTCACCAAATTATCTCTCAAAACAAAAAGAATCATCTCCAAAGAGAATTCGTTGTTCGATTGGAGCTGCAAAGCGGTGATAAGTGATAGAGAAGAAAGTTTTCGATTTTTTAAACATGAGTGAAATACAGAAATTCGTTCAAACGGGTCAGAAGTATCTATAATGCTCATATACAAAGGTCCAAGTTCTTGCATGATCAAAAAGTAAAGTGAAGTTAAAATACTGTTGTGTGCTAAAGGAGGCAAAAACATTTGGCCATTTGTTAACTACATTAAGAACTCCACCACGTCATCGGCCCCAACGCTCATCTTCAATAACTCTCCACTTTTCAACTCCATCGACAAAGCCAATTTGCTGGTAACTCAATTTGCTGCCAATTCAACACTTCCTAACAGCACATTAGGTCCCAACTTTAAGTTCTGCAATGAAGTAAATATTTTTTGTACTCGCTCGGTTGCTAAAGCTAAAGTCCTCAAAAATATTCATAAGTCCGCTGTTCCAGATGGTATCCCTGCCGTTATTCTCTTCCCCAGCAGATGAAAAACTGCATTTTTCCAGCTCGTCCCTAAAAAAGGCTCAGCTTCTCATATACGTTTCCGAATTCACGTCCCTTCTCGTCGTATGTGGAACGATCGCGTATGTTATCATTGAATCCTTGTTATATGGGGTTATATAAACTGTGTTCAAATTCAATTCTTTGAAAACCCAGTTCTGTCTTTTGTCGCGTTGCCGTTATCCATGAATGGTACCTGCCTAAAGCTAGTCCTAAACGACGAACATGCTCGCCGAGCATGCTCGTGCTCGCCGTATTTTCATCGTCTAGGGGTTGGTTGGCGAGCTGCTCGCTGTTAGCGAAAATTTTCGATTTTCTTATGTTCGTTGGCTTCGAGGTTTGCCATGTAGGGCCATGCTCGCGAGCAAACCGGTTTTTTTACTATGAAGCAAACCTCATTTCTGCTGTGGACGTCGTCGTGTGCATATCGCGGATGAAGTAAAAAGGCAACAGGCAGCCACAATTTAATAGAAGAATACACACGTTTACGCTGTGGGGAATCAACATGAAATGAATGTTCGGCAAATGTGTTCGTCGTCTAGGGGATAATGCAAACGAGCATGCTCGACGAGCATGTTCGTCGTTTAGGACTAGCTTAAGAAACAGAAAAGTTCTCAGTCCTTTTTTTTTTGTTTTTTTTTTTTAATTTATAGGGTGAAGGTGACAATTACCTTTACAAGCACGTCGACCTGAAAGATCTTTTGTGCTGTTCCCTTAGGTTTAATTACACGTAGTGTATAGGTTTGTTCATTCGAAGCTGAGGTCATGTAAGAACCTAAGAATCTTCGAGGAAGAGGTGTTTCTGATATCAAGGGGACAGGGGAACCCTTTATTGAATATTTTAAGCCTGGATCTAGCTAAGGCAGGGCATTCACATAAAATGTGTTCAGCTGTTTCTTTGTCTTCAAGACAGAGACGACAGGTGTCATCTTGGCTGATGCCCATGTTTTTAAGATGATACTTGAGAGAGCAGTGTCCAGTGAAGAAGTCCGTAAGTAACTTTGCGTCACGTTTGCTCATGTCAAGAATTTCTTTCATACGTTTGTGGGATAAGTCAATGAATAGTTTTGACTGACGATGGCCATTTGAGTTGTTCCAGGTGCTGATCATGTTCTGTCGTTCCCAGTTAGCTAATTCGTTTTTTAGGCTACTTATTGGGAGGCCACAGTAGGGTTCAGGGCCTTTGAATTGAGACTGAGAGCCAAGTCTAGCAAGTCGGTCAGCCTCTTCGTTACCCGGTACGCCTTCATGACCAGGCACCCATGAAAGAGTTATTTTATTGTGAGTAGCTAATTGAAGTAAACAAGTCAGGCAGTTCCAAACTAGTTTGGATTCGATTTTTGTCGAGGACAGAGCCTTTAGTGCTGCCTGACTGTCAGAGCAGATTAGGATGCTTGATCTTCGGAGGTTTCTTCTAATGCATTCTCTAATACAGAATTCTATAGCCATTACCTCTGCCTGAAAGATAGTAGTTGTGTTACCAAGGGATGTAGATGATTTAAAGTTGGGACCGTAAATCCCTGCACCTACACCGTTGTTTGTTTTTGAACCGTCAGTATACCAGATGTATTGGAAATTATTTGTAAGAATTACAGGGTTCTTCCATGCTGAGCGGTTTGGAAAGATTACTTCGAAGGGGTGGTGTAACATTATGCGTTTAGGCATAAAGTCCGAGGAGTGTGCTGCAGGCGATTTCAGTATTGGGAGTACCTGCAGAATACTCATATGTCCTTGTAAGTTTTCCTTTCTTGAGTAGTTAGTGAGATGAAGCTTTAGTCCGCTTAGTGCAGCAGTCTTCTTTATTTTTAGATGTAGCGGAGGAAAATTTAATAAACTTTCTAACGCTAAAGTTGGGCAGGTGCGCATTGCACCTGTGATACCTACACAGGTTAGTCTTTGTAACTTTTGCAAAGATTTGCGGGCATAAACTTGTTCTGTTTTTTGCCACCAGACCAGCGAAGCATAGGTTATGATGGGTGTGATAATAGTGAGGTAGGTCCAGTAAATCATTTTTGGCCTAAGTCCCCACTTTTTACCAAAAAGTCTAGAACAGGCCCAGAAAGCATTTGTTGCTTTTACTATGGTTTTGTCTAGATGTGATTTCCAATTGAGTTTATTATCCAGGGTTACTCCTAGATATTTGACCTCTTTGGAAAAATTAATTTGAACACTATTTAGGGATAGTGTTTGGAGATCGATTTTTCGTCTCCTGGTGAATGGGATGATGACCGTTTTGGTGGGGTTGACCTTAAGCCCTTCTTTGTTGCACCAGTCATTAACTTTGGGGCGCACGCAGAAAAAATTTTCGGGGGGGGGGTTTTGAAAAAATATATTAAATATGAACGAAAAATTTGTTTCTAATATTTTTATGCTTCTTTTATACTCTGTATTGATTTGTATTGTTGCTAGGAACAATCCTAACTAATATTATAAATGTGAAAGTAACTCTGTCTGTCTCTATGTTACCGTCTCCCGCCCAAACTACTGAACCGATTTAAATGAAATTTGGTACAGAGACAGTCTAGAACCTGAGAAAGGACACAGGTTATGCATTTTATCCCTATATTCTAATGAGAATGGGAACGTATACAGGAACCCAGAAACTACAGCACCGATTTTAAAAATTCTTCCACCGTTAGAATGCCTCACTATCCTCAAGTAACATAAACCTTAACTCATTCTCATATTCCTATAGGAATGGGAGTCCTTACTACTATAATAAGTAAAAAAAAGCTCTGTCTGTCCGTCTTTCTATGCTACCATCTCCCGCCCAAAATACTGAATTGATTTAATTAAAATTTTATACAGAGATGATCTAGAACCTGAAGAAGGACATAGGTTACATTTCATCCGAATACTCCCACGGGAACCGGTCCTTACTAATATTATAAATGCAAAAGTAGCTCTGTCTGTTCGTCTTTCCATGTTACCATCTCCCGCCCAAACAACTGAACCAATTCAAATGAAATTTTGTAAAGAGATAGTCTCGATTGAGGAAAGACATAGACTTAATGTTTTATCCCAATTCCTACGGGAACGGGAACGTAAACGAGAACTTAGAAACTACTGCACCGATTTCAAAAATTCTTCCACCGTTAGAATGCTACACTATCCCCGAGCGAGTAACATACTTTAACTCATTCCCATATTCCTATGAGAACGATCACCAATCACATATCCCCACGGGAGCGGGAGTCGTTACTAATATTCCAAAAGTTTCAAAATTAAATCTGTCTGTTTTTTTTTCTTTGTTCCATTATTCCCATGGGAACGGAAGTGCTTACGGCAAAACAGTTTTATTTGGCAAAAGATGAAAAAAGTAAGAACATCGTGTGCAAAATGTACTATTAATAATACAATATCACAAAAGGTTACTGAAAATTGAAAATGCTGACGAAAGTCACTATTCCACGCGGACGAAGTCGCGGGCACAGCTAGTATTTTATAAAATAAAATCAATGCACCTTGAAACTTTTGCCCTTTTTTATATTTATAACGTCCTTATAGTCAACCTCAATACTCCTATAGATGTTCAGCAACATCAAACCGTTCAGTCGCTCCTCGCTGGTTCTTTCTCGCAGATAAGTTTTTAATCTGCGTAGACATGAAAAAGATCGCTCGCTTGAAGCCACGGATACCGGAAGTGTCGCACCGATCAACAATGAACTGTTTTATATATGGACAAATCGCAAACATTTAAGGTGTCTATAAAGTTGTTGCAGGCTGTTTTTCGTTTGGCATACTCAAACAATGTTCAAGGGTGTGCATATGCTTATTCGTACATATAAGTATACCCTTTCCTAGTTGCCCTTGTCGATCCCATTCTTACACAGAGCCATAGAGCGACTGGCTTTTAGTATGTGTGATGAAAATTTAAATTTTCGTAGATTTCGGTCGCGACTGCCGCTAGTTTTGAATCGACCAATGCGATGTGTTTGCAAGTAAGTAGGAAAGTGAATTTTCATATATTTTTATCGCAGGTCCCGTTGTATACGACCCAATACTACCTCCACATCAACATATCAAATTTACTTACACAAGAAAAGGGTGATCATCTGATCATGCTTAGAACATACCAAAACCAAAAAGTCATTCCAAAACATATGAAATACCTGCAAATTAACTTATGGATAGAAATGGCTTCTGCATTTGGAGGGATTTTTTCGTTGACAGAATGAAATTTCCAGATGAATTTTATGTTTCCATGTTTTATATTTTGGTTTTTGTTTTAAAAAACAAGTGGTTATTTTTTTATTTCACAAATTTCGGGGGGGGGGGGGGGGGGGGGGGACTAAGTCATCAGCGTAGCCTTGTGTATCAAGGCCCAGCTTATTGAGGTCATCCAAAAGCTGATCTATTACAATTGACCAGAGCAGGGGAGATAAAACACCCCCTTGGGGACAGCCTTTAACAGCATTAACTGTTATTGATGTTTGACCTAGTGTGGTGGAGATGATTCTGCCACTTAACATAGAGTCAATCCATTTAATGGTTGGTGTGTCAATTCCTTTGACAGTTGCAGCGGTTTGAATTGACAAATACGTAGTATTGTCAAAGGCGCCAGAAATATCAAGAAACGAGCAGAGTATGATGTCTTTCTTAGCAAACGCAGTCTCAATTTTGCTTACAAGCTGATGGAGAGCTGTAACAGTGGATTTACCCGTTTGGTAAGCGAATTGGTTAGCATTGAGAGGATTTGCTATTAAGGCCGTACTGCGAATGTGTAAATCAATCACTTTTTCCATGACTTTTAGAAAGAAAGATGTGAGACTAATTGGTCTGAAGAATTTTGGGTCTGAGTTTGATCTATTGCCAGCTTTTGGTATGAATACTACTCTCACCTTTCTCCAAGTTTGAGGGATGTAGCTTAATTCAAAACTGGATCTATAGATGAGTATAAGTGAGCAGATTATGGTATCAATTCCATACTGCAAGAGAGCAGGAAAGATACCATCTTCCCCGGGCGCCTTGAAAGGCTGTTGGGAGGATATTGCCCATTTAATGGAGTCTTCGTTAAAAACTTTTCTAGCTAGACTTCCTGTTGTGCTGTTAGGTGTAGTGTAACTCACATTTGTGGTTAGTGATTGATCAGTGGTATGTATACAGTCAGGAAAATGAGTGGCCAAAAGTAGGCTCAGAGTTTCACTGTAACTTTGGGTAAAACTACCATCCGATTTTTTTAAGAGACCAATACCATTGTTATGATCTTTACCTAAGGCTTTTTGAACTCTAATTGAAGAAGGCAAGTTATCGATACTTTCACAGAAGTTTTTCCAGGTAAGTCGTTTTTGCCTTCTTATCATCGAGTTGTAAGTCGTTAGAGTTGTTCGATATTCGCTCCACGAATTGGTTCGTTTAGCTTTGTTGAACAACTTTCGAAGCTTTCTTTTTAACTTTTCCAACTCACTGTTCCACCAGGGAACATCGCGATTTGAGTTGATCTGTCTAATGTGACAGCTGGACTCGTATGCGCTTGTGATTTGTGAGCTTAAGCGTGTTGCTTCCCTTTCAAGTTGATAAGGAGAGTCAATGTTTGGATAGGATGGTTCAAATTCACAACGGAGTGTTTCTGTGTAGAGATTCCAGTCCGTGTGTCTTGGTACCCTATTGTTTTCTATATTGTTGTGATTCGGCCTTGACAGATCAAATCTGATGTGCCGGTGGTCCGAGAATGATAACTCTTTCGAGACATGCCAATTGAGAATATTGTTGGCTATGGCAAAACTTGCCACTGTCATATCCAACACTTCTTTCCTAGTGGAGGTGACAAAAGTAGGTTCATTTCCTTTATTTAGAATATCTAAGTTTGAGTGCATAAGAAAATCTAAAAGTGACTCACCTCTTTTGTTGATGTCTGTACTACCCCATATGGTGTGATGGGAGTTGGCATCACAACCAAGTAGTAGTTGTCTTCCCCTTGCGTTGCAGTATCTAACGAGTTTTCTTACCTCTTCAGGTGGTGCGGAGGTAGTATCCCCCGGGTAGTAGGCTGAGGCTATTACAATATTTTGTAAGCCTCTTGCCGTGGGGATCTCAGCTAGTACCGCAACGAGATCATTAGTGATGAATTCTGGAATGGAAAGAAAGTTAGTTCTTTTATGGATAAGAAGCGCAGCTCGTGGTTGGAGTTGCGTGTTGTCGTATATTAACTTACACGATTGTGTTGGAAGGCCTTTTATTTGGCCTCTTACCCATGGTTCCTGGACTAGTAAGCAGTCCAGATCCTGCTTGATAAATTCCCTGCTTGCCGCAGCTGAGGCAGCTTTGGCGTGCATGAGATTTATCTGCAGGAATTTTAGGGTGTTGTAATTCATTTTGATTTTGGGGTTGAGGTAAGGCTCGCTGGTGCTTTTAATAGCCTCTGCCGAGCTTTACCTTTGGGCCTGGGGTCCCGCTTTTGAGCCATGAATTTGGCTATGCTGCTTTTTGCAGCTGGTGTTGCATCACCGCTTTTGGTGACGGTTTGGCAACGGTAGTTGAGCAGGGAGGGGGGGATTTGTTGTTGCATTGCCAGAGGTACCTTTTGGTGAGGAGGGCCTCACGGCTGACTCCTTTGGTAAGGTAGTTGTGGCAATAACAACTGGGGGGGGGGGGGGGGAGGACCTAGGGTTATTGGAGCTGTCAGCCTGTTTTGTAGATCTGACGTTGGTGAAGGCTGTGGAGCACTATTACCTGTCGTCAGAGTCGTACAGGCTGTCTTGACAGGGGAGTTAGGTGGGGGTTTGGGGGCGCCAGTTCTGTGAGTCACTTTAGGATGACGGAGTTGAACATCGCCAAACCTAAAGTCTATGACTTCTTTTTTGGTTTTCAGTAGAGCCGCGGATTTGTGGTCTACTGAAAAGGTAAGAATGGAGGCTGCACCTTTGGCCTCTCTTCTTATGATTCTCCATTCAGGAACGGGGAGACCCTCATTCTGGACCTTGATTGCCGTGAGAATCTGCTCGTTCGTGCAGGTGGGGCCAACGGGGAAATGACCCACCAGAATTTGGTTTTTGGGAAT
Source organism: Melanostoma scalare (assembly GCA_949752695.1). NCBI lineage: Eukaryota > Metazoa > Arthropoda > Insecta > Diptera > Syrphidae > Melanostoma > Melanostoma scalare. Next base: position 129,520,277 of record OX456984.1, on the reverse strand, counting down.
TTCTTCCTCTTCAACCGCCTTCAGTGAGGCATTCTCCCAAGGCTTTATTTTAGGTATTTCACCTTTTAGCCAATCAGCCGTGACCCTATTTTTGCAGTTGAAGACAAGCCATCCTGGTCTGAAATTGGTGCCAAAGAATTTGGGGCTGATATCCCCTGTCTTTTGGCTGCAAATCAGACCAAAGATGGTGTCTTGCACTACTGTCATTTGGTCAGTTAAGTAGCGTTTCCGGGAAGTCTGAGGCAAGGATACCTATTTTGTAACTCTCCAGCGCTTGCTTAAAATTTTGTTGCTCTATTTTTTGTCGATTTGGAGGCGGATTTGATGTGGAAGGCACATCAACAGACCTCTGCTTGTGAGCAATGTTGGGTTTAGATATTTTGGCAGGTTTTGTGTCCCTAGGGAAGGATTCAGAGCGATTCCTTTTTTCTACCTTTGGAACAGCCGTTCTGGCTCTTTCTCTGGCTTCGGCTTCGTTAATGCCGCTAGCAAGAAGGAATTTAAAGCGTTTGCGAGCAGCTCCACTAAGCTTTACGCGCGCTTTTTGTGTTGTTTTGATCGTTTGATCATTGTGTGTTGAAGGGGCAGCTTCGTCAAGAAGTTTCGCCTCCTCCAAAGAACCAATAGGTGGAAGGTCTTCAAGACCTGTCTCCATTGGAGTGGATGCACTTAGAGCAGCATCACTCTCTTTAAAGTTTATATTTTTATTTTCAATCTTGTACCCACGAGTAATAGGGAAAGGAGGTCACCATTGGCAGAGCCCTATGCCAACGTAAAGGACTTATAATTAAAACTGGATTTGCCTAGGTATCCAGAGTTCGCAACTAGCGACTAAGATCTCCTTCAGCCCTCGGCGTCGCTGTTCAACCACTGGCTTGAGGATTGTTTATCGACCTTTACTGGTCTAGATCCGTTATGTTCGGTTATTGCGTAAGCAAGTTGCAGTGGCACCTCGAGCAGGATGTTATTTGCTAACGCATAACGGTCTTGAAGAGGGAGAGGCTAGAGTTTCGTGGAATACCAGACTTTTATTGCGCTTCACCAATTCCTGGGTCTATTGACCCTGGCCACCTCTCAGTCCTTGGTGTGTATGTGTAAACGATGATCTTCGTTGGAATGAGCATTTATTTGAAGTCGCCAAAAATGGTAGGGTAGTGCTTAAGTTTCTTATTCTAAAACCCCTCTAGTCTGGCTACAATTTATGCAGCCTACATCCGCCCAAAACTACAGTATAACTCAAATAATTGTTGAGGTGTTACTCGAACAACTTTGCACCTGCTTGATAGGGTACAAAAAAGATCTTTAAAACTAAATTGATAGTGATTAAATGACCATATTTTGCAAAAAGAGTTCGAAATTTGGGTCATTCGGCTGGATTTTATTCGACCCAACGCGATGGCAAATACTAAATCTAAATTTCATTCCTCACAGAAGTGATCTTCAGCTACCTTGCAGTTTATGTAACGGAAGGGAACCTGAAAACATTATCCATTTTATGGCGATGTGCCCGATCTTACAAGAAATCCGACAGTTATATCTTCAAGAAAGTTTTCTGTCCTTAAATAGACTCTACGAAATATTAAATGGCAGCCCGGGCTGGCACAAATATTGTATACATGCTCTTACTTATTGTAAAACTTTTAAGTAAGTCTACTTCTTAGGGCCGGGCCGGTTTGTTCAGAGCGGGTTAAATAAGCAATTTGGTTATCAAGGATTCTACCTAATCCATGATTAAGAATCTGTGATCACCAAAGAGTGTTTGTTCACATTTTTCATAGCTTGGTTAGCAAAACCTGGGTTAATCAAAAATCGTTCCATTTTTCAGTCTATATGTCAAAACTTAATCAAGGAAATCTATTGAAAATAAATAGATTTTTTCATGATAGAGTCATTTTTTTTTCGGTTGTCAAAACTATCGAGATTTGAATTTAATTTCATTTTAGTTTCAAATATATGTAAGTATGGCGACTCGGAGGACCTAAATAAAGAGCCCCAAACTAATTTCCAATCTAATAGAGCTATGAGTGGGTCAGAGGCAAAAGCAGCATCAAATGCTCAAACCGCAGCCGGACAACAGGGTTATCATCAGGTTTAAGCTCAGTTGACTGAAAAGGCTTTGCAAGCTGCTCGTGCTGCATTGGTTGGAAAACAGGGAATTGTCGAACAACTTGAAAAAGAAGTTCGCGAAGCTGAAGCTGTAGTACAAGAAGAAATTGCTTCCATACAAAACACCCAAAATAATGTAAATAATGCCATGCAAGCTGCTCAACAAGCAACCACACAGCTGAGGACATTGACTCAAGCAGTGCAGAACAAAAAAAAAAAGTCAAGATGAAGAAACTTGTAAGTTTTAAAAATGAAATACGACGGCAGCAGCACAAAATAAGGAGGCGGATTAAACAAAAACCAAACACGCTGCTGAAATTCTCCAAGCGGAGTTAAAACTCAAAGAAAATTCTGCCATTTATGAGTAAATAAAATACCACTTCAGCCAAGCCTGCACTGTTTTTATTTTTGTTTTTGTTTATTTTACTTATAAAAAAAAACTAAAATTACAGCGTCTATATGCCACATTCAAGGTGATATGTCAGACTGACAATTTTTTATTTTGAAGGGATATAGCTGTGATTAGAACAAAAATCAAGCCTGAACAAACTGAATTTCAGTTAATCGTTGGTTAAATGGAGCTAACCTAGAAAAATTGCCTGGTTAGCAAAATCTATGATTAGAAGCTCTGATCAGAGATTCCTTGATTAAATATTTCGTGAACAAACCGAATCCATGATTATCATCTGGAATAATCATTGATTAGAAATAACCAAGCTTGAACAAACCGGCTCTTAATGTTTCAAACCCATCTAAAATTGCTATATTTACGTTTCTAAATCATTCAAAATTGTAAGCCGCAATCAAAATTATATGACGCAATTTAGTAAAATTATAAATGATCTCAAGAACCGCGCATCCTCATTGAAACAAATTTCATAAAATATACACAGATATTATGTACGTATGTAAAATGCATCTAAGATAGTATTAGAACATTAAAATCTTAACCGAATTGTATAAAATCACTTTATATAATTCAAATCATTTAAAATTGCTTTCTTTTATGTTGCAAACCATCAAAATTGTACATGAACTTTGTTAAAACTAGTTTTTATTGGATATATAATTTTAATATTTGTATTATATTCAACCTTATAGTTTTAGTATATGAACTCTTCATAAACTTTTCAAATATTTTTTTAATTTGTGAAATGTCTTCTCCCGCAGACGGCAGGACTGCCATGTCCGTATTCTTAGTCAACTAAGAAGAAAAAATATATAATCTATCTATCTATCTATATATATCACTATCTGTCTATTTACAAGTTTTTGCGACTCAGCCCAATTTTTTACCAACACAGGAGGGGTTCATCCAATAAAATAATGTTGACATTGAAGATACGAATAGATTTATCAATAGCTAATTCTCTATTTATGCTAATAATTAGCCGAATTTTTAAAACGGCAAGAGCACTTTAAATTTTAGTTTCATATTGACTTCGTATATATGTATGTATGTACCTATATGTTTCTATACTCCTGCGGAATTATCCAAAATGTTCCCTCAAGAGTCAAGATTGATAAAAATCAGACTTCTCCTATGCTTTGGGGACGTTCTCATCTGTATGTATTTATAGGAGCAGTGTGCCTTCTGTGTTTCGTCTCAGGTTATTTGACACCTTCATACTAGAACACAAGACGATCGAGAAGGAATTCAAAAGACGACAAAACATTGGTATTGCTAATCCGTAGTGTAAGCTGGATATATATACCAGATTTTCAAAATAAAGAAAATAGTCAACAGAATATTACACTTGAGCTGTAGCGAATTATTTATAGTGACAAATGTGCTTTAACAGAAGTGCAGACAAATAAAATGGTGTGGGTGTGTGCTGTGTGGATGGTTTCGTTTCGTTTCGCTTGTGGTAGCGTTGGTGATGGCGATGGGATGGGGTATACAATTGCTTTTCCTTCTGAATATTGTTTTCTTTCCATTTAAGCGGCACTCTTGGGTATAATACTGTTATAAGGCTTGCAGTTCCTTGCTGCCAAACGTGACTGCATCTCGAGGATATATTATTAAATATTCCTCTTGCTGCTGATGCCGCCCTCTGTTTGCTTTGTAAAGAATGATATGGATTTTTTTATCCGCCATGGCTCAGTTGTTTAAACCATTAAATTGTAATATATTCTGAGTGTTTGTTTGAAGCTTATGAAGCTGTATGGTCTCTGGTTTCTCTGGAGTATTATTTTCCATTCGTGGGTGATAGAGACACATTTAGTCTGGAATACAAAAACGAGTCTTCATTGAAATATTTTTCTGTGATGAGTTGTGATATTGAGTAGGGATCTAAGAATCTGTTTTTTCGTTTGTTTCTTTATTTCATTTCTTTTCTTTTTTCAAAATTTTCTTGTAATTGGACTAGATATTAAACTGAAGGCAAATAAAATAAAAGAAATGAAATTGATATTAAATTTGTCTCAATGAAAAAAAAAGTCATGAGGGACTCCCCTTTCAAAAATACATTTCAGCCAGCTACAACATTATACAATGTATCTAAAATAACGACACTAGAAAGCATCGAATAAAACATTAATTCTTGGTTATTTAATTGAAAGCAATAAAAAAATAATAAGCAGTTGATTTGGATGCGTTTTTTTTTTTTTTAATATAGAGTGAACCAAGAAGAATGTTCATTTGTATACTTCATCCCCATATTCCCCGGGAACGGGATTATACACGGGAACATACACAGGAACTCATAAACAGTTTAAGCAGTTTTTATAACTATAAATGTATAGGTTTTTGAGTGCACTTATTTATGAGTTTTTTATTATTATTGTTTTGTTCATCTGTAAAATATAAAAAAGCGCTATGTTTAACAGGCATTTTCAGAAAAAAAATTACCTCTAAGTCAAATTTTTGCTTGGGGGAAGAAAACTTGAACACCATTTAAAATTGAAAATCTGGCAACCCTAAGCCCAATTTGAATAAAGTTTTAAAGATTATTATTTCTACAAAAAATTAAGTAAAAATTAAGGTGACAGAGAAATCGAGTTTAACACAGGTCAGGGTACACCAAAGTTAGCTTTTTTTAAATCGTCAAAATGTAATGTCAAAGTTGAGAAACTTTACTATATGATAATTTTTTTCTCAGAATATCACCAAGAATCACATCCCAAAGTATTTAACACGAATAACGGGACACCCCGTATTATATGTACATTATATAGTGAGTGAAGATTTTGCTGGATTTGTTGTTAATTTGTACAAAATAAACAAAATATTTAAAAAAAGTGCAGTGGGTTTTTTTTCTGTTGGAGGTTTTTAAAATACCAGCTAGAGCACTCAGACTTAAGTACCGGTCCATTGTACTACCAGATAGCAACCTTCTATTTGTTATAGCTTTCCAGATGTTCGGAGAAAGATCAAAAGACATGATAAGGAGCCTAAGTTACCAGCTCTCAGCATGTCTGCGCCGAGTATCTGTGACCTCATGCGGGAAAAAGCAGGACATTCACAGAGGAAGTTCTCTGCGGTCTCCTCATCTTCTCCACAAGATTCACAGAGTGTGGTATCACTTAAGCCTAACACGTTTAAATGCTTGGTAAAAGCGAAGTGCCTGCTGGCAACGCCAATAAGCTTTCTACAGTCTTTTCTGCTTCGAGCTAGCAAAATGTTGCAGTCTTCCTACTAACGTTGGGGAGCATACGCTTGGTATGTCTGCATCCAATGGAGGCATGCCATCTACGGTTGTGCTCTTCACACATCCAATCGTTGATTGAAGACCTCACTGAGGACGTTGGCAGACGTAGCGACGGTTCAGGTCCTGAGAAAGCTGTCTGAGATCCCTGCCTAGCAAGTTCATCGGCGATCTCATTTCCAGTTATGCCGTGATGGCCAGGAACCCAAATGAGAATCAAGGAATTTAATCTTCTGATCGCATTCAGAGAGCTCTTTCATTCCTGGATCACTTTTGAAGTGGTTAGAGGGTTGGGAAGGGCCTTTAGCACAGCTTGGCTGTCGCTGCAAACAAAGATACTTCTCCCCGTCCATCCATTGTTCGTAACGTGGCTCAAGGCCTTTAGGATAGCACAAGCCTCCGCTCGGAAAACGGATGCGTATGATCCCAAAGATGTGTGCAGTCGTATGTCGTCGTTCTCCACAAAAACACCAGCACCAGAACCCTCGTCGGTTTTGAAGCCATCTGTAAAGATACGATAACAGTTCTTTCCAGGCTCAGATTCTGGAGTGAACCAGTCCTGCACCGAAGGAAAGTTGACTGAGTAATTTTGACGCAGTTTGAGCATCGGGATCATATCGTGTCAGACGGCATATCCATTAGACGTGAGTCAAAAGATATGCTGCTTGCGAGCTCCTCAAAGCTCCAGTGCGAATTGTGACAGAAACCACATCTCTTTAAACGAGAAATTGTCTTGTAGGTATCAAGGGGAGGAAGATTCAGCAGTGCGTCGAGAGCAGCTCCCGGTGTGCTGGGGAAGGCCAACGTAACACCAAGACAAATCGTTCCTTGAAGTTTGGCAAACGAGGCAATAACGTATTTACGCGAGAGCTTATTCCACCAAACAACTGACGCAGAGGAGATGATTAGTCTTATCATAGCCGTATAAATCCAAAGGACCTTTTTCGGTGAAAGACCCCATGTCTTGCCAAAGGCTCCTTTACATTGCCAGAAAACTGACAGTACTTTAGTAGTTTTAGACTCGACATGTTTAGACCAAAGAAGTTTGTTATCCAGGATCACACCAAGGTGTTTGACTTAATTTGAAAAGGGGATGTTGACGCCTTTAAGCGTAAGTTGGGTCGGACCAGTAAATTTTCTACGTCTCGTGAAGAGGACAACCTCGGTTTTAAGAGGATTGACGGAGAGACCGTTTCTAACACACCAGGTGTCAGTCATATAAAGCGCAGCCTGTGCTCGGGAAAAGACAGCTTGGAAGCTGGAGCAAGGCAACGTCGTCTGCATATGCTTGGGCATGAACGTTAGAACCATTGAGCATTACAAGTAGAGAGTCTATCAACATGCACCACAGAAGAGGATATAAAACGCCACCTTGTGGACAGCCTTTATTCACTCCTGTTGCAACATATTGTCCACACTTCGCCTCAGCAATTACGGTTCTATTCACTAGCATTGCTTTAATCCACAACACTAATGACTCGTCCACGCCGTGTTCTCTGGCAGCATTGCACATACCATCGAAGCTAGCATTGTCAAAAGCACCTTGAATGTCGATGAAAATGCCTACCGCAAATTCTTTCCTATCAAACGCGCATTCAATCCTGCTCACAAGATTTTGAAGTGCGTTCTCGCAAGATTTCCCTCTTTGGTAGGCATGTTGCATCTGAGACAGAGGGTGTGTTTGGACTTTGGAGTGAGATTTTACGTATGTAAATCTCAATCATTCTTTCCAGCGTTCTAAGCAGGAAGGAGGTAAAACTGATGGGTCTTAAGCTCTTGGCGAGTGAGTAGTCTTGTTTACCAATTTTTGGTATGAAGGCGACTCTAACACTCTGCCATGGAGTTGGTATACATACGCTAGGGCTAAACTACCAGTGAAAATATTTGTCAAATAGGTAACAAAAGGCTTATACTTTCCTGCAACATAGCTGGGTAAACACCGTCAGTGCCAGGTGACCTGAAACTGTCAAAAGATGCCACGGCATATTTTATGGCTTCGTCGGTAACCGTACGTCGAGTGGATTTATCGGATTCAGCTGATCTAAGGGAAATAGATTGCTGTGGTCCGATTGATATCTGGTTTCCTGGAAAATGAGTTTCCAGCATAAGTCTGAGTGTCTCTGCTTTGGACTCGGTATAGGAACCGTCTGATTTCCTGAGCGTTTCTATTTTGTTCACCTTGCTCCTTTTAAGGGCTTTAGTAAGTCGACTAGTCTCACTGAGTGTTTCAATACTTTCACAGAATTCTTTGTAAGAGGCATTTTTTGATCTTCGAATTCACCTTTTAAAGTCCTTCTGTTTAGATCGATACAGGTTCCAGTCGACCTCTGATTTGGTCTTGAATGACCTATTCAGAATACTTCTGGTTTCCCTGCGAAGTTTCTGTAGTTCACTGTTCCACCATGGAACCATAGATCTACTAGGTAATTGTCTAGCTGGACATGCCAGCTCGAAGCTACTTGTAAGGGCACAATTCACTTCTAGAACTGCATCTTCCACTTTTTGTGATGTTGAGAGCTTAGGTAGAGTTTTGACGAAATTTCCGAGCTCATCGTTGAAAAGTGTCCAGTTAGTTTTTCTGGGATTCCTTATAACTAATGGAGTGGGAACCACATTTGCCACATGGAATTCAATATATCTGGTGGTCTGAGAGTGAAACGTAGGGGAATAGAATGGAGTTCCAGTGAAAGTAAACTGACTCAACGCCGAAAGTTTTCCACTCGCCGTTCGTTTCGTAGTTTACTATAGCCGCAACCAGGTTCTGACCACAGAAATAATCATGTTTAGTTGCTGCAAAAGAGCTCGGTATGATGAGACAGGTCCGGTGTAAGTCAGACCGTTCGTCATAGAGAATATTGAACCCTCGTAGCCCTACAAGACCAAGAACTCGGCCTTTCCAAGCCCATGGCTCTTGGATTGCTACGAAGTGAGTAGAAGTGGGGGTAGGTGTGCGCAAGACTTTTGGGGCAAGTGTGCGCGTGAGTACACAGCTGTTAGCTTCCTGGGTCACTTCGAAACGACATTTTCTCCTGATTATAGAAAAGAAATAGCAGAGTATTGCAAGAAAATGGACAGTTTATATTATTTAATGACAATTCCGGCAATACGGAAGTTAGTTTTCCAATACGCCATAGCAAACGGCATCCCAAACCGTTTTTACAAGGATTTGCAAGTTTCTGGACGTGATTGGGTTGAAGGATTTCTTAAACGACGTGAAACAATTTGCTTGCGACAATCCGTTTCAAAAAGTATTTCCTGACCAATAGGGTTCAATAAAGTGCAAGCCCATTGATTCTACAAAAACCTTGAGGAGATCTAAGCGAAATCCGACTTCGACGTAGGTCGTATTTATAATATGGATGAAACGGGAATGAGTACTGTGCCAAAAAAACTGCAAGAGTAATTTCAACTCGTGAAAAAAAGTAGTTGGGAAAAAAGAGGTCTAACAGTGACTGCAGTATACTGCATGTTCTTTTTTTATTTATTTTCTGAAATATGGAATATACTATTATTTGTTATGAAAATAAAATATTTTTTTTTTTTATTTATTTTTATAATAAAAAAAGAGGAGGCTTATATGCTAATCTGGAGAACTCAGACCTAATATCCAGTCCATTGTACTACCAGAGTAGCAGCCGTCCCTTTTTTTGTTTTGCAGTAGTTGGAAATAAGTTGATAGTAATTTCACATATATAACCTCAAGGGCGGCGGCGTCCATATGAAACTGGGAGGCTGAAAGAAAAGTAGATGCCCAGAGCGGGATTCGAACCCACGCGTCCAGCCTAACTACTAAACACTTCATTTCATTTAATTTTTTTTCATTTTTAATTCATTTTTATTCAATTTTTCCTATATCTACTTACATGCTAACAAAAATGTGTAAAACTAGCTTATATAATAACTTGATTAACTTACTGACCCTAGGCGGGTACTCTAAATTATTCAATATCTTACTACTAGTGCCTTTCGGCCTTAAGATACCATATGAATCAAAACTAGAACAAGTTAAAACTAAGAAAATTTTAAAAAACTTAGTTAGATAGATCATGTTTTTTGTTTTCTTAAAACTAATTAAAACTAATTAAAACTAATTAAAACTACTTAAATTTACTTAAAACTAGAGCAGCCACTGAAGCTTTTGGGTTTTTTTTTTTTTGTATTTGGTATTTTGTAATTTTTTTTGGATTATTGTATTTTTAATTTTTTTTTTTTTTTGGTTTTTTGTATTTTGTGATTTTTTTTTTTTTTTTGATTTTTTTGATTTTATGTTTTTTTTTTTTTTTTGATTTTTTGTGATTTTTTTATTTGCCACTGTGCCCACCCCCTATACCCTAAGACTTACACGCTAAACCTGTGTAAGCCAGCCATTGGCGACTCGCTATCATTATCGAATTCTTGTTGTTGCTCCGACAACCACCAGAACATATTCGACGTTTTAACAACGTCACGACGATCGCGATCTGAAACCGCCCTACTGAACCGGAGGAGCTCTACAGGTTCTCCGCCTACTGCGGTGACATCTCGGTTGTAAAGGAGCCGTCGTTCCACGGACTTACGGCAGACGTGGTAGATTAGCGGAACCGCCAATTTATCCTGAATCAACCGTACCATATCAAAATAGAGGAAAGCCTCCGGTGGGACAAATCCACTGAAGCGCGTTTTCTCCATATATTCAGTGTGGGGGTAATAAGCCCCAAAAATCAGGCCATTGGTCGAGCTCATCGCCCTTGCAGTGTGACCACGAGTCAGTTTTATAATGAAGTTGTCGATCCTGTTTATTTGAGCCACGTTGTAAAGGACCTCATTAGGATAATATTTTCTGTACTCCGACTCTGGTGTTCTGTGCAATCCGAGACAGGTACGCAGACACTGTCTCTCAAACACCCGAATCTTTTCCATTTGAGCCGCTGTAACATTGATCTGGAACCCTCACCAACAATGCTTTTCCGATCGAATTCCGAAAGTTCAGAATAGGTTTACGAAGTATGCATTTTACAAAATGCGATGGTACTTTCATCCAAATTCCACAGCTAGGCAGAGTCTTCTAGGTCTGCAGTCGCTCAAATCACGTAGAACTAGTCATGATATAGTTTTTGTGCGAGACATTCTATGTTATCATATAAAGTGTCCTTCCTTGTTGTCCTTAATTTGAATTTATGCTCCAGAGAGGCCGTTGAGGGATAGAAATCTTCTTTTTCAATCAAGACACAGAACTAATTATGGCATGAGTGAACCAATTTCAAGATCAGTTAGAGAGTTTAATGAAATTTGTGGTCATATTGATTTAGACTTCTCTAGAGATAATTTTCGAAATAAATTGTATTACTTATTTTTAAGAAATTGAAACATATTTTGTAATATTGTGTAATCTGTTGAGCTCATTGCTCGTAGGTGAATTAAATAAATAAATAAATAAATAAATAAATAAACCACACGGGGCACCCATAGACAATCATTGGCCTTATGAGGGCCATGTAGCAAATCACCTTCACTCTGCTATCAAGTTGACTGCTGTGAAACAGTCGCCTTGTCAGAGCAAAAGCTCCTCTAGCCCTGGCCAGAGCCGCATCCATATGTTTGTTAAAATATAGATACTGATCTAGCCAGATGCCGAGGTACTTGACTACTACTTTGTTTGGCAGTGGGAGGCCATGTAGATCAACGATCACCAGCTTTCGCCAGTTCTTTCTCGTATCCCATGAGGTCCGAGCCAACGAGGTTCTAAACACAATTGTTTCCGATTTCTGGACGTTGATTTTCAACTTCCAGTCATCGCAATATTGTTGGATCTTATCGAAGTCACGCTGCAAAAGTATTCTGATGACTTCAATCTTTGGACCTGTTCTGTACGCAATAAGGTCGTCGGCGTACGCTATAGCATGGTGAAGAGAACCAATTAGATCGCCGCGCCGGTGAAAATGCTAAATAAAATAGGCGAATTCACCGCCCCCTGTTGTAGACCGTTCTGTATTTTAAAAGTTCTGGTAGAAGTTATATTGCAACTTTTCACAACAAACGTTTTACCATGAAGCATGTCATTCAGAATATAAGGCAGTGGTTTACTCATGCCATATCTGATCAACTTATAGAAAAGACCGTCTAACCAAACGGTATCGAAAGCCTTCTCCAAGTCAACCAGACATGCACCCGTACACTGATTTTTAGCTTTGTTCCATTGAATATCTGATACTAGTTTAGACGCGGCATGTGTGGTATCATGGCCCGCCTTAAAACCGAACTGATTTTCTGGAATAATATGTTTGTCCTCAGCCCATGTGGACAGAGCTCTATTGAGAACTTTCTCGAATACCTTGCTGATACTCGGGAGAAGACTAATTGACCGGAGATTTGCTGGATTGGAACCATCCTTCCCTTTTTTAAGGAGAGGATGGACCACTGCCGTCTTCCAACGCACTGGATAATATGCATTATTCAGTGCATTGTTGAACAACGTGGTGTATATGTCCACCGCTTCCGAAGGGAGGTTTCGCAGCACAACATTGGGTATGCCGTCGTCGACTCCTGCCGACTTCTTTTTCTTTATTTTGTGAAAGATGTCCACGAGGTCCATCTTAGAAACGAACAGGGTGTTATCCCCGTTTCGCTGGGCGATGACTGCATTTGCAAGTCGGTCGTCATTGAACCTAGTGAAACCAGGATTCTCTGATCGCCAATGCGAGATCTCGTTTCTAAGATAGAAGTGTCCAACGAAGGCTCTGTTCTCAAGGTCGTAATTCGGGCGAGTGCACTCATTCACCTTATATACTCGCTCGAAAACAGCACCCACCGTCTCTACCTTCTCCTGAGCATCTTCCACTATAAAGTGGTCATCATCCAAGATGGCCTCATCCGGATCTATCCCTATTGTCAAAAGTAAGTTTTTGTTCTATGTCGTCCTTTGGAGTTTAATACCCTGAAGGTCATTTTGATCTTTTCTCCTAAAAATTTTAATTATTTCCGGAAACATACTCGGGTTGTTGGACTGTACAGCCCGAATTTTGTTGTTCCAGAAAAGAGATATAGATATTCTGTAATTTTCTTTTATTAACTGTTGGAGATTTTTGATCTGTGACTTCAGAGTTCTTATCTCCAAATCGTGTCGGTCAGTAAACCTCCTGTGCAAGAGTTTGAGTCTTGACAGGAGTCTACTTTTTTGTTTGCAAAGTGCGTCTATTGTCGCGTTTCTGTACATGTTCGTCCTGTCTATTGTGCTACGGATTGCATCCTCCATACGTTGCAGGTACCCATCGATCTCAACGTTCGACAAATTCCTGTTGCATGGCGGCGCAATACCGTTCGAACGAAGCTCCCTTGATACGGCACCGGAAAAGCGCGGCCAACGCGCTTTTCTTTTAGAATAAATACTAAGCCAAGCTTTTCCGGTTCGATTGCCAGTCAATCCCTAACTTTTATTTTTTTTTTATATTTTTTTTTTATTTTAAAATTATTATTTTATTTTTTTTTTTTGATTAGCCATGGCTTGTGCGGCAGGTAAATGTGTGGATAGTTCCAACTCACCTCTTTTTGCATGCTATGGTCCATGTGGTAATGCATTTCATGCTAAATGTATTGGGGCCGACACTGCACTTTTAGATAAAATAAGTGCTTTTAAAAGTGCTTGCTGGTATTGCGAGAATTGCAAAAAGATATCTACTTCCCAATTAGCGATAAAGATGTCTACGTTCAAACTAGAAATTGAAAGGTTTCGATCAGCTGCACAAAGCTTTCAATAAATCAGTTTTGAACTTAGAATCATTTTCTTCTCCCTGTAGCTCTGTTGGAATATCTACATCTACAGACGACTTAGAAACTTCAATTCCCCAGAAAACTCTCGATTTAAATAATCTCAATGTTCAGTCTACTTCGTCAGCAACTAAAAGTTCTGCCTTGATTCCAAGTACAGAGTCTAAAAAAAATCGTGAAGGCGTAGTGACTAGCAAAATTTTGAGCCCTCCTTCAAAGCGCAAGACTTTGAGAAGCAACTCGGCCAAAATCAATATTCCTTCTGTCCCGTTGGAACCAGTAGTTGAAGTTGTGGATCTTGAAAATAGATCATTGCCATCTAATTCTAGTTCTGATCCAGAATCTGGTGCATATTTTACACCAATGGAGGCAGTTCCAAAACCTAAGATAATTTTTGTGTCTCGGCTTAGGCCAGATCTTAATTCAAACGATGTTTTGCGCTATCCAGTATCAAAGAAATTAATTCCTAATGAAAATTTTATTAAATGTAGTAAGATAAGCAAAACTGACAGCTTTGTGTCTTCCTTCAAATTGCTTGTCCCGCCCTCGTCTTTTGACTCTATTTGTGACAGTAACTCTTGGCCTGGTGGTGCTCTTGTTAAAGAATTTTCCATCAACAGGAGAGTTAAAAGCAAAATGCTTATTAATAATGCTCCAAAAAACTAATTAGATTCTCCCTCTTTTATCAAAACGTAAGAGGTCTTCGCAGTAAAACTGCTGATTTGTATGTTAATTCCCACGTTTTTAAACATGACGTATTTGCTTTGACTGAAACTTGGCTAAATTCAAGTCACTTGAACACCGAAATCTTGAGCCCTGAATTCTCGGTCTACCGTAAAGATCGGCACGTAGACAGACCAGATGATGTCGGGGGTGATGTTTTGATTGCGGTCAGGAACACATATATGTCGTCTCGTATACTCTTTCCGTTTGAACTGTCTATTGATGTTGTTTGTGTGAAAGTCTGTACACTGTTAAAAAATATTTTTATTGTTAATGTATATATTGTTCCAAAAAGTTCAGCCTCAGCTTATTCTGAACTGGCCCTGATTTTGGATCATATTTTTGAATTGTCTGATTTAGAAAGCCAAATTCTTTTAGTCGGTGACTTTAATCTACCATACGTTCAATGGTTACCCTCTGACGATGGATCTTTCCAAAAACCTTCTTTAACTTCACCGCAGCGTGAGCTTTCTTGTTTAGATAATATTATTTCTACTGACTTACAGCAAGTTAGCTGTATTAGAAACTATCAAAATCGTATGTTAGATTTAGTTTTCTCATCCGAAGCTATTAGCACGGTAGTTCTTCAATCAAATTCAGGCATTACTAGAATTGATGATTTCCATCCCCCTTTAGATATTTTTATGGAATTGAGCAACGTCTCTCAAGATATTAATAATTTAAAAGACTGTGTATATACTTTTGACTTACGAAAAGCGAATTTCGATTTGCTATCGAATGAATTATGCATTGCTGGTATTGAAAATATATCAACTATTGCAAATATTGACGAAGCAGTCGCTTGCTTCTACTCGATTTTAGAAAATAGCACGAAAAAAACAATTCCCCAAAAGTTGCTTAGAAATAGTAGTTTCAGTCAACCGTGGTTTACCAAGGAATTAAAGACTCTAAGGAACAAAAGAAACAAAGCTTGGAAGATCTATTTAACTACTCTCTCTCCAACTGACCACCAACTATTCATAAGTCTTTTTGAAGACTTCAAAACGCTTTCTCAAAATCTATACTCTAACTATGTCAATCAAATGGGGTGCTCTCTAAAAAATGACCCAAAAAGTTTTTGGTCCTTTGTAAACTCTAAAAAAAAAAATCAGACGGGTATCCCCTCAACTTTGTTTTTAATAGCACTTCTTTAAAAAATACTCCTGAGATTTGCAATGCCTTTGCAAACCATTTTTGTGGATCTTTTTGTAGTACGAATTTAGAAATTGATGAACATTTTTTTCAGAATTTAACTCACTCCTCGCAAGTGAACTTTAATAGTATCCCTATTCACAGAGACAGAATTACTTACTTCCTTTCTTCTCTTAAAGATGACTTTTCTCGACTCGATTCCGCCAATTGTTTTAAAAAAGTGTTCTTCACGTTTATCATCTCCACTTGAATATCTTTTCAAGCTTTATTTAAAATCTGGAATATTTCCCACTCTTTGGAAAAAATCTTTTATAACACCTGTTTTCAAGAAGGGTGAAAAAATTGATATAAAAAACTACAGGCCAATTTCAAAGCTCTCATGCATACCCAAGCTATTTGAACAAGTAGTCTGCGAAAGCCTATCCTTCTTTGCAAGGAATGTTATCTGCCATCAGCAGCATGGATTTATGCAAAGAAGATCGACGGCTACCAACCTTCTATCTTTTTATCATAAATGTTCCAACGCCCTTGAATGTGGGAACGAGCTTGACTGCATTTACACTGATTTCTCTAAGGCGTTTGACCAACTGTATCATAATATTATACTATATAAACTAAAAGCATTTGGATTTCGCCCATTATTTATTGTTTGGATAAGCTCCTACTTAAAAAATAGGTCTTATGAAGGCAAATTTCGAAATGTTTTATCAAAACCTTTTATTGCTTTGCTTTTTCTAGATGACAAGGAAGTCATCTTGGTCCCTTACTTTTCATTGTTGCAATTAATGATGTAATTTCTTGCATCTCCTACAGCGACATTTTAATCTTTGCTGATGATATGAAGATTTTTAAAACCATCAAAAATGCTTCAGATCGAGACTTCTTACAAAAAGATATCGACTGTTTTGCTCTATGGTGTTCTAAAAACGGACTTAGTTTGAACGCTTCCAAGTGCCAAAGTATGACCTTCTCCCGCAAAAGATCGCCAAGTATTGGAGAATATTCAATATCGCAACAATCCCTATCTTAAGTTTTTAGATTCCGTGACCTCGGTGTTCTATTTAGTACCAACCTCGAGTTCAAGGAACACATCAACCTCATTATTAACGAATCAAATTCAATGCTTGGCTTTATTAAGCGATGGGCAAAAGAATTTAATGACCCCTATGTCACCCTCTCTTTATCCAAGTGTTATGTTCGTCCGCATCTAGAATATGCGTCTCGGGTGTGGTCACCATTTTATGATATTCATAAATCTCGAATCGAAGCAATACAGCACAGATTCATACGTTTCGCTCTCAAAGGTCTTCCTTGGGAAGATCCTTTCAATCTCCCCCCTTATGAAAATCGTATTCGCCTATTAAATCTTCAAACCCTCTCACAGAGACGAATCAACAATGATTTAGTATTTTTTCATCAATTAATAACCGGTTCAACTGATGCCCCCGACTTGCTTTCCCACATTAGTTTTAACTATCGTGGAGGATCTCACCAACTACGTAATTTAGAGTTTTTACATTGCTCCCACCACAGAACTAACTATGGCATGCATGAGCCATTAGCTCGCATGAGTAGGTTATCTAACTCCTATCCTTTTGTTTCCGATTTCAACCTAAATAAAAATACTTTAAAATTAAAGCTAAGAACCAGTGTGCCACCTGCTTGACTTATATTTGATATTTTGTTATTGTAATTTAATTTCTGTTCTTATTGATATAATTTTTGTTTAATAATGTTTACCTAGTTTATTTTGTTCTACTTATTACTGTACTTTTTTTGTTTTTTTGTTAAAAATTGTAACGTCTTTTATTTTTTTCCTCGTATACGTTCTCTTTGTGCTTGTGTTTGGCGTTATTTACTAACCACTAACACTTGCATTAATGATGAAGAGCGTAGATAAGCGTGTACAAATGAACTTGCTCTAAGTTCAGTACCGCTTAAGACTCTGAGATGCAAAAAAAACGTGTCTTACCGTAGTTGTAAGAGTGCGTCGGCACGTACTCCTCCAGTTCCACAAGGCCGTTCGGAAGCAGTATGACGGCGGCAAGTCCACAGTGGTCACTGTCGTACTCAACCGTCGTCAAACAATTTTTCGTCCGTCGAAGAATGTCGTCGGTCAGTTTAAGTCTTGAGTCTAAAAGCAATAGATCCAAATAAGAGCCACTTCGAGGATATGAAGGCCTGTCAGTAGCCAGCAGATCGACTTTACACTCAATGCTGTGGAGCCCCAGCCAATTGAATAGCTGGGTCCCCTTTTGATTGGCTATTCGATTTCCCCAATCTTGGTGTTTAGCATTGTAATCACCAGCCAAAAGGAAATAGTTTTCTTCTGAGTTCAGCTTCAGACATCGAAAAAGTGTTTCAAGCTCTGTTATAAAACATGAATTTTGAGAAGCCTCCGGCGCATAGATCGCGACCACACACAAGCGCCTCCCCTGTTGGAGAGGGATGCATACAATACACGCTTCTAGCAACTGAAATCGGCGTACTTCACCACTATATATTACATTATGAGCAATGCCCTTACGTATGAAGATCGCAACCCCACCCGCGAAAGTCGAGTTGGGTCGGTCCCTCCTTACGATATTGTAATTGTTATCCGTCAATTTGTGATGCTGGTTTAGCCTAGTTTCGCTAACCATACATACATCGGGACGTTGGTTTTTTAACAACTCAGAGAAGTTGGCTCGTCGTTCTACCCTAACTAGCGAATTCACATTCACGGCTAGGATCTTGAAAGGCCTCTCCGGCAGCGCGCCCGTTAACCCAAAAATTGCGCAAGAGAAGGCACTGCACGGTAGATCAAGTCCACCCTACGCGCCTGCTCACTTATTTGCCGTGATAGTTCACTCATTTGTGCCTGAATGACACGCAGAGCGACCATCACCTCTGACTCCCCAGTCGCAGCCTTAGACACAGATGGCTGTGTGGCCGCTTTCTGAGGAGGCTGTACCGTTTTCCCAGTCCCCCACGCCATTTGGGCGTAAGAGACTTCGGGAACGACGGCTCTTGGAATTGGTCTGGCTGTTTGCCTTCCCTCCTTAGTTGCTGTTGGAGCAGCTTTTATTGATTTTTTAATAATCTGGTATCGAGGACAACCCCGATAATTAGCAGGGTGCCCATCTCCACCACAGAGTACGCACTTCAGTAGGGTCTTGTCTTCGACCTTTGTCTCACCGAGCTTACACTCTTTGTCATTGTGGTTCTCTCCACACTTGACGCACCTCGACTGCATTTGGCAGTTGAATGCGGCGTGCCCGAACCGTTGGCAACGAAGACATTGTAAAATGTCCCCGTGCCTGTTTAATTTTTCCCATCTTACCATCTGGTAGTCTAGGACGGAGATTTTCCTTAGACTCTCCAGACGGCTATTGGGTGATAAAGTGACGAGGAACATCGGCAATAGCCGCTTCACCCGTCTTGCCTTGGCCGTGGTGAACGACTTGACCCCGATGAACTCGAGATCGTCGCCCGCCAACCTGCGGAGTTCAACTAAGAGCTCCTCTGGGTCAGAGGTAGGCTCTACCCCTTTCAATAACATGGATTTTGGTTTCTCCTCTTTGGGAGTAAATGTAAAATGTTCGGTGGCTGTCACTTTCAACAACTCCCGAACGATCTTATGGTCACCAATGTTTTCACATTGGATCGCATGCCGATCTTGACCTAATCGTTTTATAGTAAATTTATCGCCAATGGCGGACTTACACAGATTTATAGTGGCTTTCAACTCCATGCTGTGGGTATTTATCGGGGGCACTCTGCCTTTTTTTGTGGTCTTTTCTTGTGACTGCTGCTGTTGTTGTGCTGGCTCTTGTTGTTGCTGTTTCCTCTGTTGCTGCTTTGATGGCTGCTGCTTCTTGCTGGGGATCGTTGTCGTAGCTTTTATAGCCGCGGTCCCTCGTGGCTGCTCATCGGTAGCAGTTTTTTTTTACTTATTTCAGCTTTTTTTGCTGACGTCCCGCGTTGCTGCACGGGTGCAGTTTCTTTATTAGCAGCCTGTTTTGCTGCTGCTGACTGCTGTTTGGTTGCAGTTTTGTCTGCAGGTGCTCTTTTTTGCTTTGGAGCATTTTCTTTTGGCACAGACTGTTTTTGTCTTGCCTCGCTTTCATTTTTTCTGCGGGCCTCTTGCCTTGCCTTTATCTCGCTTATCTCTTTACTAAGCTTCTCTATTATTAGAGTAATCGATTGTAGTCGCTTATCTTCATTTTCATTTTTTTCATTTTTTTCATTTTTTTCTTCCTCGTCCTCTGCTAGGGCAGCGAAAGAATTACCGCTCCCTGTATAGCGGCCTTCTCCGCCGTTTGACTCGTATTCATACGTTGAGTTTAGGCTTTCCTCGCTATCAGAATTACTGGTTGACATCATACCTTCAACCTCCTTCTCCTCCACCGCCTTTTGCTTGCGACGGACCAGATTCGGCTTCGCTTGTATGCGTCGCCTTCTCTTGATTGCGGTTGTTGCCGCTGTTGTTATTGCGGTTGTTGCCGCTGCTGTGGTTGTTGTTGTTGTTGTTGTTGTTGTCAACATCGCCTGACCAGATGTTGATGGACCTGACTGGTCTATCACATCAATTTTTTCTCTTATTTCTTTCAATAAACGTTCACGTTCTTTTTGCCCCGCAATTTTGTTTAACCAAAAAAGTTGAACTTTTCGGTTCGCGTGGGGATCGATCCCGGGTCCTTCCGCGCTGGGTACTTGCTGCTAGACACCCTCGGCTACTGCCTTAGTTGAAATTCACTGAACTTTTTAAACTTTTCTAACACACTCCACTTGTAAATATACTCACAACTAAAGTCGTCAACACGTCTACGCTCGATAGCTGTTGCTGCACGACTGAACTACTAAACACTCTACCACTGCACCACGGCCGCCCTTAAATTATTTTATAATAAATACTTGTAAAATAAGTGTTTTAAATAAAAAACTATGGACATTCGCACACTAACCCCCTATCATGCGAACTTTTACCCCTAAGGAAGGGGCAAGTGTGCGCAATCTGACTTGCTATTTGGTTCTTCGGTAAGAATGTAAGTAAATTAAAAAAAATATTTATTTTTAGTCTCTTAAAAAAAAAAGCCGAATGTGCTGCTCCCTAATTTAAGAAAGCCCTGCATTATACCTTCCTTATTTCGATTGGAAACACGTTTCAAAATCGAAAGTGCGCACACTTACCCCTAAAGACTCTGTCTTGGAAGATTAACTTACACATCAACAAAATACACAATTTGCTACGACACTAAACCTAAAACAGTAATTTTAAATACTTTTCTGATAAGACAGAGGTAAATATATTGATAAACAGAATTTAGTTCAGAATTAGAACGTGAAGTCGCACCGGAGATACTTTTACTTACTTACTTTTTGTATTTTTGTATGTTGGGAGAGATTTGATCGGGCATGTCAAGATGCGCCCACTTCAAGTAAAGAAAACCTTGAGGTAAGTTCATAGAACTGTTAGAAACCTAGTTTTTTAAGAAATGTGACAAAACAACTCGAAAAAGTAACCACCGCCTTCAAAATAACCCTCGAAGATATATAAACGATGCTCAAGGACAACTTCTTTTGGAAACGACAGAAATCTTCACTTGTGAAAGCCTCTCATTCGAATAGTTTCATAAAAAGAACAATTCGTTAGCTCAGCTTTACTTAAAGGATATATGCACACATAATCACAGTCAAAGAAATGATTTTTTTTTAAAGTGACCATTAAAATGGCAACATTGTACTAAAATCTTATTTGAATAAAAAAAAGGATTTTTTAACATTTCGAATATGAGAATTTTTTTGAGTTAACTATTCACTAAATTAAATTTATCTAGAATGTTAGTTAGGGAACAGGATAAGGCGTTCAAAAACTCTATAGTGTGTGGTAACAAGTGGCTTAGTTGATTTTTAATAATTTTTTAAAAGGGTGTTTTGAACACGGTTAGATAAGGTTAAGATAAAAAAGTTGGAGGGGGTCTTTCTCCCCCTGCTTAGGCGGGAGGGGCAATTTTATAAAAAAAATTAATTCATATTTAAAGAAACTTTCTAAAATCAGCAGAGTCACTCACTATAAGTATATACACTGTCTGACAAAATAAAGTGCAAATGCACTTGACTCATTTTAAAAATGCAGAGAATTAACAATGAGGAAGATTAATCACTCTGTTTAATGTTACTACGTTATATTTTGTCATTGTTTATCAAACCTTTATAAATACTCCGTTATTTTTGCTCTCTTTTAAACATGAACTGCATTAATTTTCAAGCAAATGACATTAAGCTCGGACAAAATAAAGTGCAATTTTTTAATACATGTGCAAAGTATAGCTAATAATAATCAAAAATAAAAATTTAAGCCAAAATGATCAGAAGGTGAGGTTATCTTATGCCCGTTTGCAAAAATTTTGTTTCAAGTTGAATTTTATTTTCATAAGCTTTGACATGAAACAACTCTCACCCGAATTGAAAGAAGTTATAGTTTCGGACCGTTGACGTGGGTTGACCTTCCGTAAATTAAGTGAAAAATATAGTCTGTCAATTTCTGGAACCAAGAAGGTTTATTTGAGCTTCATTAAACGGTGATCTGCTGCCAGTTTTAGAAGTCAAAGTGGAAGAAAGAGGAAAACAACACCGCAGAATCACAATAGAGGCCAGAAAATACCGTTATCCACAGCTAGAAACATTGAAGAAGACATACAATGAGACGTAAGACCAAGTACAGTCCAAAGGTGTCTTAATGAAAGTGGGCAACGAAACTATTTGGCAAAGAGAAAACTTTTGCTATGCCAAATAATTATAAAAAAAAGACTTGCTTTCGTAAAAAAGTATTTAACAAGACCACAATCGTTTTGGGAAAGCATAATTAGGCTTCATGAGTCTAAATTTGAGTTAACAAATTCCAAATCAAGGAAAAGAGTTTGGTGCAAGCCCAAGGAAAGACTAGACCAAAGATGCATTAAAAAAATCGTCAAACATGGTGGAGGGTCTATTATGGTTTGGAGATGTTTTCCCTTTGGTGGCGTTTGGAATATTGTCAAAATTGACACCAAAATGACGGGTTCTCATTACGTCAACATTATTAGAGAAAACTTAGTTTCTTCGGCATCAAAAATATCGCTGGACAACTACATTTTCCAGCAAGATAATGATCCGAAGCATACTTGCAAAGTGGCAAAGCAGGTTTTCTCAAAACAACGTGGAAGTATTGGAATGGCCACCTCAATCTCAAGATCTCAATCCGATAGAGCATCTTTGGTCCATATTAGATGACAGAATTCCGTTAGATGGTCGGCGAAACATACCATCTTTTTGGGAAATCCTCCAATTTGAATGTGAGAGGGTTCCATCTGAAATTTTGTTTTTTGCTGATATTTTGAATTTGCACCTTATTTTGTCTTCTCTTTTTCATGATTTGTTGCAACACATATTTTTTGTTATTTCAATTTTGGTTATATTTTGTTTATGAATACTGATATGTTTGTAAAAGAACTTAAATAAATTAAATAAAATGACTTTTTGAAGTACAGTTCATGAAAACAATACAAAATAAAGTGAGTTAGTATCTTAATTCCGGTTTGCACTTTATACTGTCTGACAGTGTAGCTTGTTCTTGAATAAACATTCTATTTCAAGCTAGTAAATTGTTCTTTAGTAGTCGCGTTATAAAACCCAAATTTAAAAAAAAAAATTTAATTTCTTTTTGGGTAAAATTTTTAAAAATTTTGTTTTAGTAAGTTTTCAATAATCAATGCTCTTATTACAAAAAAAAAACCGAACCAGAAAAGTTTCCTAGTTTTTGAGAAATAAATATAAAATAAACTTTACTTTTCTCCAGAAAGTCGAATTTTGTAGGTCTTTCGTTGATAGGAATTTATTCTCTGAGCAAAAAGTAGTTTCCGGGAAAGATAACCTTTCGTTCTTTTTTAATCTCTCAAAGACTAGAAATATTTTTTTCTTTCGGTTTACTATGTTTGAATGGAAACTAATAAGAGCGTTGTTTATTCAAAGAAAAAGAAAATTTGGTAAAAAAAATATTTAAGGATATATTTATTTTTCAAAAGTTAGACCTTGAGACTTGGCTACTCAAAAACTATTCAAAAACTATAAACTAACCTTTTTTATTAAAGAAAAAAGTTTTATTAATTTATTGAAGATATTATAATTCATAAGAAAAACTATACGAATCCTATACTTTAAGTCAGGTCGTGTGAGACATTCTAAGGGTAAATTGTTCTACGTACAAACAAAGCCTATTAGCCTCATTCAGAAGTTCATTTGAATTAACTCAGCGCTTAGTTGCTTACTCTGGTAGGCATTACATTTCGGGTGAGCGTGGGCCTTAGCCAATATCTTTTGTCATAAATTTCGGTTTCCGGCGAGCTCCCTGCAATTTTACCAACTAAGTTGGTTGAGGTTCTCCTCCACTTGATTGCACCACCTAAGACGTGGTATTTACCTTCCACATCCTCACTCCAGTTTGTTATCGAAAACCCGTCGAGACGGAGCGTTGATGTTTTAGATGTAGTCTTGTGATGTGTGCTGTTCTAGCTATGCTCATGTCATTTAACAGCTCATACAGCGCATTGTTGAATCCCCTACTCCCATATTGTCTTCTCGAAGGGGAAAAAGATCACTGGAAGTATTTTTCTATCGAAACGACCAAAGATTTCTTCATTCGCCTTGGGTAAAGTCCTTGCTTCTGTGTTGCAAAGCTGAGCTGAGATGATCGGGGACTTTGAAAGGACTACCTTATTTTTTCTAGATTATGTTTTATTCTGTTTTTAAAACCGAATAGTGACCCAGCTTCATTGCCCATTAGTATCTAATCTTTACTGCGTTTTGAACAAAATGCATTTTATTTCGACATGTTTTAAGTAAACCCAACTCTGGATATCCTGAAGTTTATTGAATTGAACTTGAAGTTGAGTTTCAATAGTATTATGTCATACCACCACAAAATTAGTGTTATTCAATTACAGCGAATTATTTTCAGGAAACTCTCTCTCTATATGTTCCAAGCACATTGAGACCAGGTTTCAGTTCAGCTTATTCTACTGGCATCGATTTATTTCCACAACAATCAAAAATTATTTTATACTTCTGGTTGCTCCAGTTGAATGATGTGTGTCAAACTGTCAGAGTTTTACCTGCTACGCTTTCATGCCAACCAACAAAACATTCCAAATAAACATTGCCGACAATACTCAACAGGTATTCTCCAATAGGTAGGCACTTTACTGCGTTTTTACCTATCCCTGAAAATATTCAATTTCCCTCTTCAACTGAAAACGACGCGGAGATAAAACATTCCGCAATGGGACAACAATGGTAAGAAAAGGCAGCCGATATATTTCCTCTTTTCCGTTTATCAATATTCAATTGAATTACTAACAATAGAAAAGGTAAACCCTTCATCATATATTCCAGTATACCTACATACTTTCATGTCACCTGGAACGGAATCGAGGGAAAACCATTAAAAATCCAACGTTCTACATGCTTGTGTCTTTGTGCTGTGCTTTTCCATTGAATTAAAAAGCCGCCTGGACATGTTTGACAGTTTTCCGACAGCGTAAATGACATTGACAAGGTTCTTCTTAAAAATTGGCTGAGCAAAGAAAAAGCAGGAGACAAATTTCTCCCTCTATCCCCAGAGAGTATGACCAATTGAAACTAAAATAATGAAAATAAAAATGCAAAAAAGTATTGAAGTCATGAATGGCACTGTTTAATGTTCAAAAATTGAATATGTAGGTAATACTTACTTACTTTCTTTTCAACTTCCAGCACGCGTTATTTTTGGAGCCAGCCTATTATATTTTTTTGGACTTTAAAACTACTGTCGACGCGGGGGATGAATCTATTAATACGAATTTTTACTACCTCATTAAATGCTACAATTTCTTTAGAAAACTGTCCTTTATTTCCTAGTTGATCCTATGAATGCATAGTTCTGGAGATACAGCCTCGAGAAGTCGCGTAGCCCCCCGACAAATTTTCCTAAAATTCTATGCGAATGAATTTAGAAATCTTATAACCATATGGTTTTATATCGTACAAAAATATTTCAAAGGATCAAAAACAATTACATATAATCAATTCAACAAATACTTTTTTTTCGAAATTCCAATTTACGGAAGGACAACTTGAGCTCAAGATCAATTTAAAATTATTTGCATTTGAATAGCGAACGCTCCTTTTATACTTTTCGTTCAAAGTAATGCATTTTGAGAGAAGAAAAACGTGACGTCTGCGTATGTATGTCTTTTACAAAAATAAAAGCCTGAATTTTCACTTTGAGTTGTTTTAAAATAGAAGTTCAATTTTTACCTGTGTAAACGAAAATTTCCCCCATCCTATGAGAAACTCTGTTGTTGGTGTTCTTTATTCTGTATCGCTCTGCAATATGCAAATTGTGAATTCCATCGGTCTGTCCACTATTCACATCCAGAAATTGGAGGAAAGTAAACAAGACATTTTTTAATAAAGCCCGTAAAAATTGCAACAGTCGGTTGGCAAAGCACCGAGAATGCTGAAAAACCTAGTAAAGGACATGGGGATACTGGTACTGGCACTTGTTTGTTACAAGTAATACATCCCGAAATTGTATTTGAGGAGGTTTTTTGTTGTTATGAATTCTGTTGCTTTGTTTTGTGTGTCTGCTTTTATGTTCTGCTCTATAGTTATATCAATAACTATAGAGGAATATTTCAGACTTAAATCGAATAGTGTATCTCCCGCGTTTTGTTCAAACACAATATGTGAAGGGTATGAATATTGGAAATGTTCAAAACTTTTCCCAGTACTCAACTGAACATGGGAGAAGACGATGCTAGGATGTTGGATTGATGGAAGTTGGAAGAAAATTGTTCTAGAAATGGCGTTAAAGATAATATTTTTTATCGGTTCGTGTTTGGTCATGGTAATGGTATAGTATAAGTGTGGCGCCTATGGATGGATAGGCTTTGGTATGATAAGCTTTTAGTCGATTACTTAAAAAAGCCTACACCTCCACGGGATCACCGCTCCATTGCCTGTTAATAACCATGTATCTATCCAGTTCAAGTTGGAAAGAGTGTTAGGCTTTCGATTTTTAGAGCCTTCTAAAGTAGGATCCAACCCCTAATACATAATATAGTCAAAGATGCAGCAATAAACGCAGAATCGAGAGGAAAAATCGGAAGTTTTTTCAAGAGCTCTCTGCATCAAAATAAGTAATTTGAGGAAGGTGAAGGTTGGCGCGGAAATTGGTGATTAGTGTATTATAACTGTAAGTAATTTTTACTGATCATAAGCTCTGAATAGCTTTGGACTTTATACTGTGCCTCCACAATAAAAAAAAGTGGTCACCAGAAACTTATTATGTAGTAAATGTCTCCAGGCCCCGAAATTAATAACTGCAAATAAAAAATATTAGGCCTCTACTGGAAATATAGGCAAAATGGTTGACAAAGACAAAATTGACGATATGAAAAAGTCCAGCCTATATGAAATCCAGTTTGGTGGCTGTGGTGGTGCCAAAAGAGCGGAAGAAAATCATAGTATATACATTAAACAAAATAAAATTCAGACTTCTGGCATTGCAGATCACGTCTTACAGGTCCAATATAGAATTGACTTTCAAATTCAGCATTCTAATTTCTACAACCCAGATTTTGCGCTGATTTTTATCTCAAGTCTAAACTCTTCCTTAATGTTTAATTAAATTGAATTAAATAAAAAGTTGTAAGAGAATGTAATTAACGTTACTTAAATAAAGCATATCATTATAACAAAATACTTACTACATCATTAAATAAGAAAGTCAATATTCGTGCAAGGAATTAAAGTAAAGATTATTAACGCCCCGCCAGATATGAAATCTTTGAAAGTCTGCTTACCGTAAGACCTTCCTACGACTTCGCTCAAATAGAACTAAACAAACACACGTTCCCCTGCCATTAAGGTGTGGTGTGGTTTGGCACGAAATATAGAAGAGCAAATTTGCTCACTTTGCAAAAATAAACACAAGTTTTATTTTCTTTCTGCACACTAAATCTATATCCTAGAAACCATATGTACAGTGTACACTCTACTATTGCAGGAAGCTACACCAAAAAATGATATTAAAAGAGGAAAGCTTCAAGCAATGTCATAGGTACGTGGCAAATTTGTATGTTTTATGTTTGCGTGCACAATGTACATTGGGTCTTTTGAGAGTTGATTCTACTTAAATGTGATGGATTTTGTAAAACAAAAAAATAACAGTTTAGGATACCAAGTGTTGACAAAAACAATATGAAAGAATAAAATAATAATAAAGAATTATTCTTTGAATTGATTTGTTTGGTGGAAGGATTTGAATAATATGAAGACAAAGCTGCTTCAAAACTATTCCGTAGGCCGCACAGTGGGTCGACTCCGTACATTTAGAAGTGAAAAATTCCAATCTCCTTGGAAAATACCTATTTCAAAAAAACCGAACCTTTTGAACTGATTATTCTCTTTTCCTTAACTGTATTCAAACAGTTTCCTGTTTGTGGTGAATCTAATTTATTCAAAACATATTGTTGAAGTTTTTCTGTCCGGGTTGATTTGGAACTTCTTGAGACGCAAAATACTGTTCCTAAAAATTGGATAAAAAATTGCTTTGCAATGCTTTGAGAGGATTATCACATATATTTCTAAAAATTAGACTTTCACAGCTATCCAAAAAACATAACTAAGTTTTAAAGCAGCCTTAGGCACATATTTAGATTTTCCAAGACAAACACAGTAAAAACAACTTTTTGTTGTGCTTTCAATAACATTTTTTTTTATTTGACAAACAAACACTAAGGTAGTTTCAATATATGTTTATAAAAGTTAATACCTCCACGAACATCAGCCATTTTCTGTTTTTCAATTTCACTTAAAATTAAAGTTCTACAATTATTTTTTTAAAGAAATTAAATCAACCAACTTAAAAATAGACTTTGCACTTTGGAGGTGATTTATTTTCTGCTTGAAAACCAGTCAAACAAGGGAAACAAATATTTTTAGACTTAAACAGTTATCCGTTATAGATAAGAAATAAAATTTCTTGCAATTCAAGTTATTGACTTTATCACGTCTAATTGTATGGAGGCAATCCACTGTGGGCCGTAGACTTATTCTTTACCAACGTAATGACTCGCAATGAACCACAGACGAAAGTTAGAAAACATTAGATATGTTGCAATCATCCGCAAATTCAGTACTTAGGGGTGAGCGGGGCTAGTTGGCCCAAGGGGCAGGTAAACTAATCGGCAATAACTTCAAAAGAAAACCGTTTCACTCAAGTTTATTGTACTTGTTACATCCAGCACACCAGCTTGCTGACTCTCATATTGTCTTTCACTGGTGTAGCACGTCGTTCGGGTGTTATCTCCAAAAAACAAATTTCTGTTTTCGTGAGTAATTTTTTTGTTTTCTTTTCTTGTGATTGTTTGTGTTCAATGTAAAAATTTTTTTTTAGGAAAAAGAGTAGTGTTAGTGTGGCCATTGTTAACACCTGGTAGTTGTTTTTCATATTGATATTTGAGTGCCAAAAATAGTCGTTGAGTGCTGAAGGACCGAACGGGGTAAGTTGACTCATCTTATTTTCTTGGTAATTTAAAAAAAAAAAAAATGATGACATGTGTGCGGAAAACGGCGAGAGCACCGAAACCAAAGCTGTTTTTCAAGTTTTCAGTTTGTTATATCATACGAAGTGGCTTAAATTCGCTTATTTAATTAAATTTTTTTTTCCGTGATACCACAAGAAGTGGATTTGGTTTGTTAACTTAATTTTATTTTTTTTAAATCAGTTTTTTGAATCTATTTCTTAGGAAGTGTATTTATTTATAATTTTAAGCTTCAAATAAAATTATATTTGCGTAGGGTGACGTGGTCATAAATGCACCAGTCAGTGGTGCAAAATGCACCACAGCTATATTCACCAAACGGGCAACTGTATTGGTGTATACCTCTTTAAAATGTATCCGTTACCGTTACTCTCAGTAACTGCGGTAGAACTTAGTCTGGTTGTGTTTCTCTTTGGCGGTGCACGTGCGCGGAGTGTTTAATAAATTTGTTGTGAAAAAGAAAAAAAACACGCTGAGCTAATTTTTTTAACGTCTAAGTGAAAACAAAATATTTCTTTATTTAAAATCAATAGAATTGTTATTTGGACTTTTCTCTACATTTTAAAATACAAAGTTTATAGTTTTGCTACGTTTGTTGTGAACTGTTTTAATTTGTTTCAAAAATTTCACAGTGGTGCATAAAGCATAATGCACCACATAAGCAAAAGCATGGTGCTAAATGCAATGTGGTGCATTGTGCACCAAGACGTTGTTTGTGAACTAAGGCTTTTATATTTTTGTTAAAGATGCCACTGAAGCCAGTATTGCAGCGCAAGAAGGGAGTACACACAGTTAACGATATGCGGACTCATCAGTCATCACATTTCTTTGTCATACGACACCTTCTTAAAGTTATTAAAATAAACATAAACATCCGACGGACAAGATCGATATTGTCTCACGATCATTGTATGTTCATAGATATAAGATAAATACCATACTCAATTGGAGATGACATAGTATTAAGAAGATTGTAAAATTAATCTTAAGTCTGACACCGAACGGGTAAGATCTCATAAGAGATCTCGGTTATATTTTTATTAATGAATTTAATAAAGTTTGTTCTTTTTTAAAAAGCTTAATGATTCGAATCAGTTTTAATTGGTGCCCGAAGAGCAGGAACACTTGTTTCGCGTAAAGTGAAAATTCCGTAAAAGAGGAAAAGATAGTTTTATCTATCGCAAGTGAACCGGTAAACAAAAAAAAGACCTACCCAACATAAAACACTGGGAGGCAAGTGAAGTGAAAAAAGATCAGAAGACATACGCTCATAGAGCGGAAAATTCAAAACAAAAAGAGAAGAAAATGTGTTGAAGTGAATTAAATAAATTAATTGCAAAACAAAAGAAAGAGTGAAAAAAAAAAAAAATTATTATTAGCGGAAAATTCAAAACAAAAAGAGAAGAAAAAAAATTGTGTTGAAGTGAATATAATAGAAAGAAAGAGTGAAATTAAACTGAAGAAAAAAATTATTGAATGTGAATTAAATAATTAATTGCAAAACAAAAGAAGGAGTGAAATAAAAAAAAAGTTATTAGCGGAAAATACAAAACAAAATAGAAGGAAGAAAGAAAAAATGTGTTGAAGTGGATTAAATAATTAATTGCAAAAAAAAAGAAAGATTGAAATTAAACTAAAAAAAAATTATTATTAACAAATATTGCGAAAGGTTGCTATCTAGCCGAAACTAGATAAAAAGTGTTGAAAAATAAAAAAAAATAAACTGAAAATAAAAATTATTAACAAACATTGCGAAAGGTTGCTATCTAGCCGAAACTAGATAAAAAGTGTTGAAAAATAAAAAAAAAACTAAGCTGAAGAGAAAAACAACCTACTAGAAGCCGTGCAGAGGATAATCAATTAGAACGAGGAACAAAGAGCAACGAAGTAACACAAGTAACATTTTTATAAGTGTATTCTTTTTTTATATTACGAAATATATATTTATATACATGTACAAATACCTAAATTAGGCAAATTTAAATTTTTTAATTATAATAACAAGATAAAAAAAATGGCACTAACGGTAGAGCAGGTAGGGGGAATGATTGCTATGGCGGTCACTGAGCAGACTAGGGATCTACACATAAGAATAACGGAGTTAACAACAGCTTTGGGTAGACTGTTACCCACGGATAATATAGTTCCATATAAGGATATAGAAATAGATCCGTCAAATGATACAAAGGAAGGATTAGATCTAGTTAAAAGCCTACAGAAATTCGATGGTGACAGTTACATTAGTTGGCGCACATCAGCAGTGCATTGCATGCAGGCATACGAACACTGTATAGGTAGTACAAGTTATTTCACAGCGGTGAATATTCTACGAAACAAAATTGTAGGGAAAGCTAATGATGTATTAACATCACACGGGACTCCACTTCATCCCAGTGCAATATTAGCAAGACTAGACGTAACATACGAGGACAAGAGACCGATCCATATGTTACAGACGGAACTAACTAACGCAAAACAGGGACGACAGACGTTGGAAGAATTTTGTGACCAAGTTAACAGATTATTGACTTTAATAACAAACAAAACTATGATGAGTTATGGGCCAAAAACGGCAGAAACAAGAGTTCTACTGGAAGTGGCAAGACAGAATGCACTAAGGGTTTTTATTACTGGGCTCAACCAGCCAATGAGCAACTTGGTGTTCGCACTAAACCCAGGGGATATCCCAAATGCTCTAGCTAGAGCACAAGAGATTCAAATGAATCAAAATACGAGATTTATGAATCAGAATCAACAGGTACAAAACAGATCTTTTGGTATTTTACCACCAAGGCCAACGAATTTCCAAAATTTTCAAAGACCATTTGCGAATTCGTCACAGAGACACCATGTAGCTCCACAACAGAGAATAGATCAGGGAAGCGGTAATTTCAGACCGGAGAGAAATAATAATTTCCAGAGAAACGTACCTTTAAATCAATATAGGGACCAGAGATTTAATAATGAAATTCGCAACAACAACAATCCGTTTAAACGAGATAGGCCTAATAGCAATCAGCAGCCTTTAGCAAAAACACCAAGAATAAATCATCTTAATGAAAGGGATTCTTTTTTAGAATGAGGTACGACCTGCCTACAATTATACGAACAAATAAAACGACAGGTCAAGTATATAAAATATTAATAGATACAGGTGCGACACATAATTATGTTAGACCAGATAAAAATAAGTGTAAGAAATTGAAGACAAGTAATAAAGTAAAAAGTGTTCATGGTAGTAGTATCATAGATACGTACCAGGATATAAACATATTTGGAAATTGGGAAATTTTTTATGAGCTAGAAGAATTAAAAGACTATGATGCTATAATAGGCATAAATACGTTAAGACAATCTAATTGTAAAATAAATATAGCAGACAGTTTTTTGGAATTCAACGGAGGCAAAGTACCTCTAATATATAATGATAAATTAGTTAACAGTCTTCAAATAAACACCCATATGCAGGTGGAATACCAGGAAAGACTGAAGGAAATTTTAAGGAAATATCAGGGAATTTTTACGGAAAGACCAAACTACTTACCGTATAATACAAACGTTAAATGTAGTATAAAAACTGTAAATGAAGAACCAGTTTGGCAAAGAGCATACCCATATCCGCAATCTGCTTCCGCGTTTATTAATAAGGAAATACAAAATTTATTAGAAAATGATATTATAAAACCAAGCCGAAGCGCGTATAACAGTCCAGTTTGGGTGGTAGATAAAAAAGGTTTCAATGAAGATGGCACAAAGAAACTACGAATGGTCATTGATTACAAAAAATTAAATTCTTTTACGAAGTCTGATAAATATCCCATGGCAGAAACCTCAGTAATTTTATCTAATTTAGGCAAGTCAAAATATTTCTCTACTTTAGATTTACAATCAGGATTTCATCAAATCCTTGTTAATGAAAAAGATAGACCAAAGACTGCATTTTCAGTCAACAACGGGAAATACGAATTCAATCGTATGCCATTCGGGCTTAAAAACGCTCCAGCCATATTTCAAAGAGCTATGGATGACATTCTCCGAGAATACATCGGGAAATTCTGTCATGTTTATCTAGATGACGTTATTATATTTTCAGGAACACATGATGAACACTTACATCATATTGAAATAATAATTAAAGCACTTTCAGAAGCTAACATGAGAATTAGCAGTGAGAAGAGTAAGTACTTCATGGAACAGGTGGACTTCTTAGGATATGTTGTATCCTACAACCATATAAAAACCCATCCAGATAAAGTAAAAACAATTAGGGAATATCCCGAACCACAGACTTTACGTCAATTGAGAAGTTTTCTTGGACTATCAGGTTATTATAGGAAATTTATCCGAAATTATGCAATGATAAGCAAAGGGTTAACAAAGTATTTACGGGGAAACGAAAAAATAAATAGTAAGAGGATAAATATTGAATTAGATTCAGAAGGCAAAAAAGCGTTTCAGGTATTAAAGGATAAGCTTACAGAAGAAGTTGCGTTAAATCAACCGGATTTCGATAAACCATTTGATTTAACAACTGATGCAAGTAACTCAGCCATAGGTGCAGTACTAAGCCAAGACAATAAGCCAATAACCTTTGTAAGTAGGACGTTATCTGAAACTGAACAAAATTATGCTACCAATGAAAAGGAATTGTTAGCAATAGTATGGAGTCTGAAAAATTTGAGAAATTATCTATATGGTCAAACTGGAATCCGCATATACACGGACCATCAACCATTGAGCTTTGCTGTATCTGATAAAAACCCTAATATAAAATTGAAGAGATGGAAAGCATTTATAGAAGAATATGCACCAATAATAAATTATAAACCAGGTAAGGAAAATGTGGTAGCAGATGCATTAAGTCGTCAAGAAATAAATATATTGGAAGATAGTGAAGATTTAGCTACAGTACATAGTACTCACAGCAGCCCAAGAGAAGAAATTAGAAGGTTAGGTGGAATAATCAATCGATTTAGAAATCAATTAATTATAGAAGAAGGAGATTCCAATAATATAAATAGTGAACAAATTCATAAAGGATATTGGAGGCATACTATTAAATACAAAGATGATGACGTTTTCACTAAATTGAAAGACATAATTAGGAAGGGAATAAACGCAATATATTCAACAGAAGAGACTCTATTTAAGATTAAAGACAAATTACTAAACGAATACCCAACAACACAGTTTGCGTACGTTTCAAATCTTGTAGAAGATATAACAGACAAAGACATGCAAATAACCATTATGAAAGAGGAACATAATAGAGCACATAGAGACTCTAGAGAAAATTTTAAACAAATTTCAGCTAAATGTTACTGGCCCGAATGTTTTAAACAATTACTCGATTATGCGAAAGACTGTTCTGTTTGTAAGGAAAACAAATATGACAGACATCCTGTTAGATATAAGATTGGAGAGGCTCCAATTCCAAAGAAAGGGGGGGAACGCATACATGCAGACATATACTACATTGACAACGATCAATTTTTGACTATGATAGACTCTTTTTCAAAATTTTTAATAGTTAGACATATCGATAGTAAAATAGACGCTAAGGAAAAACTGATTGAAACACTACCAGTGTTTGGGAAAGTAGAAGTTTTGGTAACAGACAATGAGAGAACATTCTGTACTCCGACGGCAGAATTAGAATTAGAAAAATTTGGAGTTAAACACGAAAAGGTAGCTCCGAATCATAGTAAAACCAACGGAATGATTGAAAGAGTACATAGCACACTAACAGAACTAATACGCATTACGAAAACAGAAATTCATGCAGACACAAAATTTATTATGCCATTTGTAGTAAAGAAATATAATGAGTCTATTCACTCAGTAACGAATCAACAACCATTAGAGGTTTTCCATAACTTTGAAAAGTTTAAATCTCTTACAGATGTATTGAAAACAAAACAAGATAAAGATCTTTCTTATTTCAATAAAAATAGAACTGAAATTGAGTTTAGGCCAGGACAAAAGATACACGAAAAATCAACACGTAGGAAAGGTAAAGTTAAACCTTTATTTAAAAAGCGAATTGTTAAAGAGGATAGAGGAAGGGTTGTAGTTGACAGTAAAGACAGGATTATACATAAAGACAACATAAAGAAATAAAAATTTTATTTGTATTAAATTTCAGATGTATGTAAGTACAGTTTTGAGATTTTTGGCATTACTAGCCACAACATCTGCACAAGTGCAGATAACTAATTATAGTTCAGAGGAATACATTCTAATAGAGGACGGACCTGCTGCATTATACGAAGATACAGGAGAATTGTATCATGTAATTAACTTGACATATTACAGGGACATTTTGAATAACATAAAAGGAAAAAATACTCGACTGACCAAGTTAGAACTTAGAAATCTAGAAACAGCAGACAGATTGCTAGAGCAATTAACGATAAGAAATAGATCCAAAAGAGGTATTAATGAAATTGGCACATTATGGAAATGGATATCCGGAAGTCCAGATCACGACGACAAAGTTAGAATTGAAACAAAGTTGCAAGAGTTAATAGAATCTAATAATAAACAATACCAGACCAACTCACAGATATTTAAGGCTATAGAGAAACTAGCAGCAGAAGATAACGAAATAGACAAAGAGGACGTTTTAGTATTACGACTGATAATAGAGGACTTACGTGAAATAATAAATGCCATTAATCTGAGTAAGAATGAAATTTTGAATACTGTAATTTTAAATATGAATGATTTGAATAAAATAATCAATACTGAAACTTTACCAGTTTCGATAGCTGATGTGTTAGATGCATCCGACTTTAAGATAATTCAGAATAAAGATTTAATTTTAATTTATATTGAATACCCACTAGTTAAGGAAATAAATAAAAAATATATTGTTGAAAGTATAAATGTTGGTGATGGAAAACTATCATTACCCAATCAAGTTGTGTTATATAAAGAAAAATATAAAATGGCAAATTGCATTAAAGAATTAAATGACATATATTGTAAAGTAAATAATGAAAGTAATTGCCTAACAAATTTGTTAAATAATAAGAAAGCCGATTGTCACAAAATAAAAGAAAAAAATCCAGAGGTCAAAATAATTAAAGACGGTATTATTTTTGTAAGTGGAAAAACCACAATAAATGAAAAAATATACATAGGTATATATCTTATTCATTTTAAGAACAATGTAACTATTAATTCTAAGAGATATGAAAATAAAAGAACAGAAATTTTGAAACATATGAAATTAAATTCACCAATTGAATTAAACATTTTGAAATATTTAGAATCAAGTGACGAAAAGCTTAAATTTACCAACATTGATCTCATAAGACCTTATATTAAAGATATTAAAGAACATCCAATATTGTATGGTATAACTTTGAATATTGTTCTAGTACTTAGCATTTATATTGTTATTAAATTATTGAAAATTTACAAGTTGAGACGGGAAAAAGAAAACCGAAAAATATTTGAAATGACATCATTGAAATGTTTACAAGAAACCAGGAAAGCAATAGAAGAGCGATCGGGACGATCACTTCCAGGGTAAGAGGGGAGTTAACGATATGCGGACTCATCAGTCATCACATTTCTTTGTCATACGACACCTTCTTAAAGTTATTAATATAAACATAAACATCCGACGGACAAGATCGATATTGTCTCACGATCATTGTCTGTTCATAGATATAAGATAAATACCATACTCAATTGGAGATGACATAGTATTAAGAAGATTGTAAAATTAATCTTAAGTCTGACACCGAACGGGTAAGATCTCATAAGAGATCTCGGTTATATTTTTATTAATGAATTTAATAAAGTTTGTTCTTTTTTAAAAAGCTTAATGATTCGAATCAGTTTTAATTCACACTTAAGATCAGATGAGTGCAGCACTAAGAAGTATCAAGGATGGAATGTCCCTCCTGGTGCATTGTGTACATACGCCTGGTGCATTTAGTACATACCATGGTGCACCATGCACCATTTGACATTTTTCGAAAAAGCATTTCTTACACAAAGTATTTGGATCATATCGAAAATTAAATAATGTACATATTTTCGGAACTAATCACTTAAAGATATATAAAAATATGAAGCAAAAAGAATTAATTTTGAAAAAAGGGTGGTGCATCTATGACCACGTCACCCTATAGTCTTAGTATCAAAAAGCTGGAAATAAGAGTGTAGTCAACTTACCCCTTAGCCTTGGCCAACTTACCCCGGTTTTGGGGTTAGTTGACCAATTTGAGGTCGTTTTGTAGAATTGGGGAAAAAATGTCTTTATATAAGCAATGTTTACAAGACATTTTTTTTAAATAGCAAAAATGATGCCGTTTTGATATCGTTCAAAAAAAGATATGGAAATTTCGAGTCTACTAGCCCCGCTCTCCCCTACTTACGATTCAATGTATGAAGATCTAATTATGAAAGTTATTCCACACAAAACGACAGGCTTTGCACAAACAGGGATTTCTTGTTGTAATGCGTAAGTTAGTTTGCCTGCCATCTACCAATTTAAAGGTTCGGACGCGACCTGACCTAATAGCCGTAAACTTGGTGTTGTTTCAATCTCACAAAATAAAAATTAGATTGTATTTGCATATCTGCAGCCAGTAAAACAGTATAAAGAGCGCACTGAAAGGTATGCCCACTCTTATTACAAAGTTAAATATACACACATTTATACTCTGTTCCATTTGAATGCCAAGTTCAGGTATTCTGGGAACGCTTTTTTTCAAGCAGTGCAGCCTATTTGTTTTCTTATAACACAATACAGAAAATAAATTCCGTTACTGCAATTTTGACTGGAAAATACCATTATAGATAATGCTCAAAAGTTTCTTAAAACAAACATTTAGTATTAGTGGAGGGCCGTAAGCTTTTTACCTTGGAATCCACGGCCAGTCCAAGGATTTTCATGAAATTTTCGGAAATATGTTTTGAATGGCGTAAAAGTAAAAAAAAAATTTCACCGCTCTCAATTTTTTAGTTATTTTTAAAATTAATTATTAACTTTTAGAATTTTTTTTTATTTAGGTATGTACGGTGTTTTAGATACGGTTTTCCAAAGGCTCAATATGGATAGGTTTGGTCAAGACAAAAAAAAAAGTTGTATGCGAAGGGGGGTCTATATCCCTTCGTGTAGGTGCGAGGGGCAATTTTAAATGAAATTTATAATTAAAAGATAACTCTAAGATTTTAATAATTATTTATAATTTATATTAAAATTAAGATCACATGAAATTTTTTTTTTAACTTTTTTTATATGCTATTCGAGACACATTTCATATTTCACTTCCGGGAATAAAGTTCAATTAGCGGGAAATTAACAACATTTTGTTTTCTGGAAAAAGTACGTATCGTTTTTTTTTAATTTCTCTTTGAACCAAGAAAAGTTTTTGTGTTCGGTTTCTGGCTTTTGAGTAAAAATTAATAAAAGCATTGAATTTTGAAAGAAAAAATGGCCCTTAATGGGGTGAAATTAGTAAAAAAAAATTAATTAAGAAAAAAATATGTTCATTTTTCAAAATTTTAATTCTCTCAAAAACTTCTCATTAAGTGAACTCAAATTAAAATTTTTATTAAAGAACAAAGCAATAGCTTTCAAAAACACTAAAGTATGAGAAAGTAAGTGACTTAGTTGACTTTTAATAATTTTTTAAAAATTTGAGTAAATTTCATATAAAATTGCCCCTCGCGCCTACACGGAGGGATATAGACCCCCCTTCCCACACGATTTTTTTTGTCTAGACCAAACCTATCCATATTGAGCCTTTGGAAAACCGTATCTAAAACACCGTACATAAATAAAAAAAAATCTAAAAGCTAATAATTTATTTTAAAAATAATTAAAAAATTGAGAGCTGTGAAATTTTTTTCTTTAACTTTTTTCTATACGCTATTCAAAACACATTTCCAAAAAATTTTATGAAAATCCACGGACTGGCCCTGGATTCCTAGGTTTTGCCTTTTTTATGTCTAACGGCCCTCCAATATATAGGTAATTAAAATTTCTCACAGTCGATCTAAATACTTTTTCAGCGAATCAGTGTGGTGCAGGAAGTACATTTTTGAATCCATTATTAAACTAAGAATCATTTTTCACTACAGTAAATATTAAAACAAAAGCTATTCGTTTAACTACTTGAGCGAGTATATAATCTTAATTTCTGGCGTTCAGGTGCTTGAAAGCAAATTTTTATATTAGGACTCGATAGAGGATAGAGGCTAAAAAACATAACTTTTGTTTTTAAACTAGTTACTAGTTTATGGTTGTCAAACCACAGTCATAATAAATTTCAGTCCAAATTTATATCACTAAGAAGATCCAAACGAAAGAACATCATAAGTAACTCATTGAAGTGTGCAGTGCTGTTTTTGAGAAACTTAACTGGTATCCCATCAAAACCGCAAGCATTGTTGTTTTTTATATTTGTTAGCGTCCTAACTAGCTCACTAAACCCAATCGGTGGATTGAGTTCATCGTCAACAACATTGCGTAATGAAAGAGAAGTGGTGTTGCTATTGCACAGGGTTAGCTGAATAAACTACACTACATTTACTACATCATTAACTACGTGTAGTTAATTCAATAAACTACACGCTTTATTTTCTACAATTTGTTACATACACGTAGTAAATATAGAAAAAATAGAATAATTGATATAATATATGCAGAGATGGCAGAAATTCAACTTTTTTCGATTAACTACATTTTTTACGTTTGCTACACAAATGGAGTAGTTTATGTAGTTAAATGTAGTAGACGTAGCGTCAACTGTCAAAATGTTCTTTTTTTATTTTCATTTCAACGGCCATGTTGGCAAATTGCTCTGGAGTGCAAATGAAGATGCACTTCTTTTTCCAGTTTACTTTTCAAGTGGATTTGTTTAAAGATAATTTTTTTTATTTGAATACAGAAGTTTAGTTCTGCTCAATATTTCATTGTGTTTCTCTTTTTAACATCTTAAAATTTTAATTTTGATAAATAAATAATAATTTGATAAATAATAAATAAATATCGTAATTCAAATTATTATGTACAGTACATTCAACCGTTTTAGGGTGGTAGTAAGCGTAGGTAACAAAATGTAACAAATCAGGGATGTAGTTTACCCGATTAATTACGCGTAGTTATTCGAGTAGATTACCTCAGGTAATTTACCCTGCCATCTCTGAATATATGTATCAAGTATCAAGTTCAAGATTCAAGGACCAGCCATTATTTTCCTTTTTATTTTAAACACTTCTTTTTTGTAATTTTTTGCAACACTTTAGCAGACCAAACAATAATTAAGAATTCACAATAACAACCGATTTGCAAACTGGAAAATGTAAAAAAAGCCGTAAGACAGCTGACAGATACTTTGACAGTTCAAACTACGTCTGCTACATAATCTACATTTAACTACATAAACTACGTAGCAGACGTAACAAATATAGTTTTTTCTAAAAAGTGATATTTCGGCCAACTCTGCTCCTGCACCTAAAAGCCCAACAAAATGTGAAGTAAAAGTCTCTAATTCACCTACTTGAGCATTCGTCGATTTTCAGTGGCCTAACTAACAGACTTTGTGCCAAAAGGTTTTAGAGTCATTGCAGTTGGTTAGCTCGTTATCGTTAGCAATTCTCTTAAAGAAGTTTGTTTTCCTAGTCTCGTAAATTATTTTATACTTTTTGTTACTTAAAATGTAAAGATTCTAGAAATGAGAACTATTAGTTTTGTGGAACAGATTCAATAGAAGGAAAGAGTGGAGCTAATTCCGAAAAATTAAGTAAGATTACAACTGGCATATGAGAAGAAAAAGTCTCTGACAGCACCTGGAAAGTCCACAAGAACACACAGCCACTCACCTCTTGACACACAATAATCGATTACAGAAAAACCTCTTTCACTCGCGAAAGTAAATTCACCGCATATGACGCTTTTAGCTATACCATTTAGAACAACAAGTCCATAATCTTCGAAAATACCCAAATACGCTTTCTACAAGAATTTACTATTTCATCCAAAGTCCTTCTCACTGAATCTTAAAAACATAAAATAGTTTTTCCAAGGTTATCGCCATCGAGAAATTGACAAGTCTCCCAAAAGTAAACTACCATAAAAGCTGGTTCTCACTACTTTTCCATTCGGAATTTGCATAAAATTGCAGCTGCCTTCTGAATAAAAGTCAGAGACTTTTTATAAACATTTCATTCGTTACAATTCGTAATATGTATAAGTCTCCTTTCTTTTCTACTTTTGGTATGTAATGAGTGCTAATGAGTTCAACAAATACAAATGTATGCCAAATCTTTCATGAATTGGTAAATAATTTCATATGTTCAATTGAATGCAGCCTTATATTTACATAATTATGATTGCGTGTTCACTGTCTATAAATCTCAAACGATTGCACCCAATAACTTCAAATCGATTGGACCATATTAATGATTATATTCTTTTAACAACTCGGCAAAACATGCCATCGTTCGTTAAATGCCACGAGAAAGTCACTAAAATCAACAACAAAAGCAATTATCAACATAGTTTCGTAAAAACCCCAATGATTTGTAACAAAGCAGTGTTAAAGTTAAACTTTGCTCAGATGGCAATCATATAACATGACGTGAGAAGCCATTGAACAACTTCCATGTTATAAAAAAGTGTAACGAAAGCACGTAAATAATCGTCAAAAATAATTGTACCTAATTAACCAAAACGAGGGTAGCGAAAAATTAAATCATAACGTTAGAACTCCCCAGGCAAGTAAACACCAACTTCCATCAATTAGGACTCCTTTCAATGTTCAGTACACCCATTCCGAAAAAGGATTTCTCGCATACCGCACGCATTGAATAATTTTAGCTTAAAGCCACATTCATATCACGCCTTGTAGCATCTCAGTTATGTAAATATATGGTGTCAGAGTGATTACCATGAAATCAACTCATAAGCACTTTAAAAGCAAAACGTTCTTTAATTAAGGTAGAATAGATTGTTACACACATTAAGAAAAAATACTGTCCTAAACATTACGAGAAGTATTAAGATGGTTAGAAAATAGTCACCTTTTCTTACAAGTGTTACATTCGATTATGTTGGATGAAAAGACATGAGGTGTCTTAAGACACCTGTGTGGAACGTATAGTTTTTTCTTCAAACAACTGAAAAAAGTATTCCAGAACAAGTAATTAAACATAACCAACATTTGTGCGGTATATCAATTAGAAATTCAACTCTATAAAAAAAAAATGGGCACGACTGGGTCGCACGAACTTGCGATTGTGTTCTAAATACGATATCAAAATCTAAAGGCTAAGTTAAAGGTTCTGGTATTAGCTCTTCATAATATATTTTGTGGTACAGGGTTGCCAACTAAACATTAATTATGAAAATTGAATCAAATCATGCAAAATAATTAAAAAATTAAATTAAAAACTCCAAAGGTTTCAAGCAAAAAAAAAAACGACATTCTTTTGCAATCGCTAATACATATGAATGATGAAAATTTAATCAAAATCGTTGGAGCAGTTTTTCCAAAAA
The DNA here is from genome assembly GCA_949752695.1 of Melanostoma scalare. Classification (NCBI taxonomy): domain Eukaryota; kingdom Metazoa; phylum Arthropoda; class Insecta; order Diptera; family Syrphidae; genus Melanostoma; species Melanostoma scalare. Next base: position 129,477,777 of record OX456984.1, on the reverse strand, counting down.
ACGGTTTTTTATTTTTCACTTTTTTTTAAAAACTGTTTTTTAAAAGTCGAGTATGCAAAATTTTAGATCTTAATAAGAGTTATTTTGACAAAAAATTTGGAAAAAATAAAAGTGACAGTTTCAAAGTTATTTTCAAAAATCCAAATTTTTTAAAAAAATTTATAAAAATTTCCAAAACTAAATTTTTTTAAATACTGATATGCAGTCTTTCTTTCACAGATTACGACTTTTTAAATCCAAAATTTCGCCAAGATCGTGTAAGCCATTAACGAGAAAGTCGGTTTTGAAAAAAACGGTACTATGGGAGGTACCGTTTTTAGCCTTTTTCCAAAATTTTTTTTACATCATAAGAAAGACAATTCAAAATTAATCGCTCACTCAAAATTTTATCGAAATCGTTGGAGCCGTTTTCGAGAAAAATAAGTATTATCATATCGGTTGTAAGGCAGGTACCGTTATTTCAAGACCTAGGGACTCAATTCCAAAAACCCCTCCACAGACCCTAACTGCGAACTTTGAAGAAAATCGGTCTATTAGTTCAGTCTGTAGATCCATATACAGACAGACAGACAGACAGACAGACAGACAGACAGACAGAATTGCAGGACCCACTTTTTTCGTATTCTCTATCATCGTAATGTCATATTTGATTGTTATCTCAAAATTTTTTTTCTGCACGATTGCAAGACTTGCCTTATAGTACCTACCTATAATCGCAAGTAAAAACAACAAAACATAACGCATATTTTCAATCTTATTTATAAATCTTTCAAATTAAAATACGAACAATTAGGTAGGTATGTACATATTATGTACTAGCGAAACTCGGTGCACTTCGTTAAACCGATATTGTGAAATTACACTATTTCGGTTACAAAAAGATTTTCTGAAAGATTTTACTACTAATGATTCAAACTTTCACATACCGTAAATGTTGCATCAGTTCAGTTTATATTAACCCTGAAAAATAAACATATTTGTTTTAGCAGATTACAAGAAACATTAAAGTGAAACCAAGTGTTGTTTTTTGTATGAAATCTTAAGAAATAGTTGTATTTCGATGATTTCTTATCACCGAACCCAATCCAATACATTTCATAAACAATATTTTTTGTTTTCCCATCCAGTGCATAAATTAAAAAAGTGCTTGGAATGCCAACTCTTGAACAGTCAACGTATAATTGACCGTGCGAGAAGCACGGCTATTCCAAATTTAATCCGCATACTTGAAGCGTTTGTCCTTGCGCATTATTGATGGACATGGCAAATGACAGACGCACCGGAAAATGTAAACGCTCCAATTTGAATGGCATATTTGTTGGTATCAGCGGAATACGCGGTATGAGTACAATTTCGCCTTTGGTTTTTCCATTCAATATTATTGCTTCAATCAAATTCGGCATCTATTTTTTTACAGCCAATCTGGTATGCCATTGCACAGTTTTGGTGCGTTTAAATTCCGTAGCAAAATGATTGATGAGCCAACCTTTAAATTTAAACAATGCGGTGGCATACCAGGTGGTTCTTATGAGTAAAATTCAATTGGATAGTGGATTAGTAGGAATAGGGATACTTGGGCATGGGAATTTTCTGAGCGAGCCAAAAGGGTGCCGTCGGCGTCGGTCTGATCAAAGGGAGATAATAGCGTTTAGAGTCACGTAGGTTGAAGATCCTTACGATGGGATGAGAGTAAAGAAAAAATGAAAAGTAATGTTGTGTGTGTGCTAAGAATCAAGAATAGACACGATCTGTTGATAGATTTTAGAACGGGGGTGTGAAATTTTGGTAATTTGTTGATAGATATAGGAATAGGTAGGACTGAGATTGTGATATGAGATAAGAAAAAAGAGACAATAAAGGGGAAGATGGTTTCTATTGAGTATTTTTTATGGTTTTTTGTTTTAGATTTCGCTGGCGCTCGGAAGTGGTTGATTTTTTTTTTATAAGTTTGGAATTTGTGCGCCGGTAGGTGAGGGTAATAGGAATGTTTTTTTTTTTTTGGTTTTGGCTGTACGCTAGAGAATTTGGTCACGTCCGATATTTGGTTGGGTCATAGATTGTGTATGAGCAAGTCATTTAACAGATTAGCATGAAAGGTCGTTGTCATGTGGTTGTTTTACTCTATACCGTAGGGTAAGGATGTGAGATGTGACCCATGTTCGAATAGCGATCGCTTAGCGACAAAATCCATGATCAATGTTAAAATCGAGTATCTGTGTAGCACAGGAAGGTAAAATAAACCAATACTCATTGTGAGGAAAGATGATGAAAGCAAAATAGAGGCACGTTGACTTTGTTTTTTTTTGTTGTGAATATCGATGAATTGATATGACAGCTAGAATTTGAAACTTAGATATTTTATGTGCACAAAACGAAGTTAAACAAACGAATAGGTTTTTTTTTTGTATTAGATTTCACTGGCGGTTGGTGATGGTTGGATTTTTTTTCTTGCAATTTGGTCTCATTCGATATATGTGTGTACATTTTACACCTTAGCATGATTGGTCTTTGGTATGTTTTACTCTATGCCAAAGAGTAAGGATGGTTTTTTCTTGAAAGGAATTATTATAAGGTTGTCGGCGTTGAACAAAGGATAATAAAAGCGTCTTGAGGCACGTGGACAATTGGTAAAGAAAAAAATTGAAGCTGTGTGTGTATTTTGAACAATACATACGATCCGTTGATAGATCTTAGAACGAGGATGAGAGATTTTGGTAATTTGTTAAAACTTGACGATAGAGAATTTTATCACGTTCGATATATGGTTGGGCATAGATTGTGTATGAGCAAGTCCTAATAAAGTAATACACATTGTAAGGAAAGATGATGATGATGAGATGATGAAAATGCAATCGTACATTGCTTTTCTGCTTTTTTGTGAATATCGATGCATTGATATGACAGACAGAATGTGAAGGTTAGAAACTATATGTGCAGAAGACGAAATGAAATAAATGAATAGGTTTCCTTTTGTACTCTAGATTTCATTGACAATTGGTGGTGGTTGGGTTTTTTTTTTTTTTTATGTAAAATAGAGAATTTGGCCTCGTCCGATATTTGTTTTGTTTTGAAACATATCTTGTACTTAATGCATTTCGTCACATCCGAAAATTGATTGTGCATAGCTATACTGTAAAGTAAGGATGCGACCCATGTTTTGTTCTGAATTTTTAATTTTGCAGGCAAGATTTGAAGGTTTGGGATTGATTAGTCACATCCGGTATTGGTGGTTGTGGATGGTTTTTATTAATTTTAAAACAATTTTTATACCGGGATCGGGAGTGTAAAATATACCAACAATGCAAAAATGCATTGTGAATATTGATAGAGGGTTGAGGTAGTTAGAACTTATAGAAAAGCTATGGAATAATTTGTTTTCAATTCTTGAATGTGATGTTGTCTCTTTTTTCTTTTATAAATCAGTGGCACCAATAACCAATATATTGCATCCCCCTAGAGTTTCTACTACCTATAAAAGCAAATGTTCTCTGAGTTTTCTGTTCAGATTATTTTTGAACAATCATACAAAAGAGCCAGCAACATGCAGAATATATTTAATATTTTTTCAATATACATGGAGGAGTTCTCTGCCGCGTGCTGGGAGCTTAAGGAGTTGCAGGAAGCTTTGCGCTTTGAAATCCAGGACGGAAAACGGACTGGTACATTGGGGAGTGCGCAGACCATCGCGCATATTATTTTAGCTTTAAATATCCGAGCTATTGAGCTTGGATTCAAAGACGACATACCACAAATACCACAGGAGGCTCACATATTATCCCATTAAAAACTTTTTGAAATAAAAAACTTAACACAAATTTTCTTTAGCCTTTTTAATTATTCGGTTTCAGCTATTGTCATAACAGTAGTTTCTTTTTAGTATTCTACCATATTTTGTTGCCTCATTTCTCTTGACCAGGGTGATATTAGTGGCATGATCATTGCTTCTAATGACAAGTTTAATTCGTCAAGTACTCGAAAATGGTTATCCTGGACACGTCGTCGCTCTTCTTCGACAGCATCAGTATTAACTGAACCTATTAGATTGTGTGATAAGACTTTGCGAGTTTTTTGTTCATCGACTTCTTCGTAATGATTTTCAGTGGGGCCATATCCGGTGATGTATTCATTTCGATCTTCAGATGAATCAACTGCATAAAGTGTTTTCGAACGGAAGCTCTTTGCTGACCGAGGTGGAAAGGAATTCCTCGGTACACTCTTTGATGGACCAGGAACTGGCAGTATTGGCAAAAGCCTGTCCTTGTAGTAAGGAATGTTTGTACAGCATTTGACATCACCTACCTCGTAGTATGCATATGAGTAGGCATGATCGATGATCACTCGCAGAGGTTGTTGTTGTTGATGTTGTTGCTGCAGAGTTGGAATGGAATTCCTCCATACACTCTCTGATGAAGAAGGAGTTGGCAGTATTGGTAAAAGCCTGTCCTTGTTAGGAATGTTTGTATGAAATTTGACAGCACCTGGCTCGTAATATGCATATGAGTAGACAAGATCAATGGTCGCTAGTTGAGGTTGTTGTTGCTGTATTTGTGGTATGTCTTTCATTGGCTGATGAAGTGGAGTTAAAGAAGACGTCGATGGAGTCTGTGTCACGGGCATATTTGTATCCACATCACCAGCAGCAAAATAATAATCCAAAGGTTTGTTCAAAGGTTCAAAACAATCCATCCTCATAGCCAGCGCAAATTTTTTGTGATCATTTGACCTTTAACAAGGAAAGTTGTTAGAATTCATAAATTTCTGCCATTACCGAAGGAAATGTCTATGTAAACTTGGAAAATGTATGTATTACTGTGAGAAGATATCGATAATTCTCATTTTCAGATGCACAGATACCCATGTCAAATAATGACTAAATTAATGGTCAAGAACCTAGAGAAGCGCTTGGGCAGTTGTATTTTGACGGCAAGCTGGATTTGAAATAATACATTTCAAAGATTCTTTTATTTTTCATCTATTTATTTTAATCTTTCGTACAACAACATTAACTTCTTTACTTTGAGCATTATATTTTCAATCAAATAACATGCACAAGTATCAGGGCCGTCTTGGCATAAATTCTTTGACCAAGGGCAGTTAACAAAATGACATCCATGTTTCGATGTGGTAGAGGATACGTTTCTATACATCTTCAAGAAGGATAAGCATCTTGTCAGATATTCATGATGTTCCTCCAGCAGCTCATGTTGATGTGCTTTCATAAAATCCAGGATCTCATCGAAAATGAACTTGATATTTATGTTGGACATTATTGTCTGCTATCTTGTCAATGTGTTACTAAGGTTCAGATGGATTTGCTCGAAGATTTATATCGGATTCGTCTCTAGTAATAATTTCAGTTTTAGCTGTCAATGGCATTTACAAAAAAAAAAAAAGTGTTTCTCTAATTTCTCGACTGCAAATTGAATACATTGTGTATGTAGTTCGTATGATTCGTCAAGACAATTCTTTATAGGAACGTCACTATTGCCTTTGGTTGCTTAAGGTTTTGAAGTCGTTTAAAATCTAAATTTTGAAGTGCTCTGATCTGCTCTGTTAACTGGTCTGATCTGCTTTTCAACTGGTCTGATATGCTCTGTTAACTGGTTTGATCTGCTTTTTGATCCGATTTCAAACAATCAAGGGTGTACTTATACTATTTGTTTGTGGGAGTTATATCTATAATATAAAAATAAGACGGGTTTTCCTTCCTGACGCTCTAACTCCCAATACTAAATCTAAAAATTTACATATAAAACGTCATCGTACAATAAAAATGAAATCATCGTTAATCATACAAATGAAAAAACATTTACTCTCAACAGTATATAACCGTGTCAGACTCCATGTTATTCCCAAGTTTAAAGTTGAAGAGCCTGTGAGAATAAGGAAATATAAACATGCATTTGAAAAAGGATATACACATATATTTACATATATTTAAAATATCAAAAGTTCAACTTTCAAATCCTGTCACCTAAAAAAAAAATAAATAGGCTGGCGCAACAGAACGAGGAGCCCTTAGGCCTAGTGCATTTCTCACAACCATGCCTTGTGAGGGAATGGAAGGGACCTATAATTTTCTGCCGGTTCCGAACGGCTAATCGAGAAAGCGTTTTTCAAGGCAATGAATACTAACGGAGGACTTGCCAATTCCTCGCGAAAGGCTATACCCGTGGAAAAAACTTTTTTGCCTCTGCTGGGGTTCGAACTCGAACCTCTGGATTAACAGGCGGACATGCTAACCATCACACCACGGGTACCACTGTCACCTATCTCTTAGAATATTTTCAAAATTCGGATATGACGTTTCAAACATTTCAAAGGGTGTGTTCTGAATGCTGGAATGCTTCGTATGGGTTTTTTAGTTATTGACAAGGATAGCCCTAGTAATAATGGTTGTTACAGAAACGTTTTGTCTGTTTCCTAAACTATAAAAGAGTTTAACTACAGTCACGACCAACAGTCGTACTGCATCAGTTCGAAGGTATACAGTGCTCAAACTGATACAGTTAAAAGCAGATCATCACAGTTTATAATTATTTACATTCTAATATAATTAATAATTCAACATCTACACTATGATGCAAATAAATGAAGATTTAACAAAAGAGCTTATTAAGACTACTGATGCTCTACGAAAAAAATATAAAGCTCTGAGAGAGGGGAAAGAAGCGCTCGAACTTCAACTTGAAGAAACTTTCAAATCAATTACGAAACCTCTTAAAGATATAATAGAACACACAAAAAGAAAACATTCGAAAAAACCTAAACAACAGCATCATTTTGAGTCTCCGCACAAGAAAATAAAACTGAATTATGAAAATGAAAATGGTGATGATGATGATGATGATGATGACGATGACTATGGTGATGAGGATGTTAATAATGAATTTAGAACACCCAATATTAAGAACACTAGTACTTCACTCATGAGTGAATCAACCCCTAAAACGTCCAAGCTATCGTCAGTTAGAAACAGAACTAGTAGAAGTGATCGTGTGCGAAGAAGAAGTCTTGCTCGCAACTTTGGTTTGCAATTAAAACAAAAATTTGAAGAAACTCCTCAGTCATATATAGATTTATTAATAAATAATTCAAAATCCCTTGACAAAGTGTATGGAGTTCATTTGAACAATGGTAAACTACAAATCGGGGACAAAGAGTTAAAAATTCGAGGAAAAGCATTAAAAATTAATAATAAGACATATAACGGCACGAAGGGTTTGTTTGAACTTATATTCAAGAAAAAACCCAAACACTTCCTTATATAGTAAAGAAGATTTGAAAGCGTATAAAGATATAATGTATAATACCAATGCTTACAGAAGGTCCTACGATTCCAGAAACCAGATACTAGGTCATAGAGGATATAAATACAGGGAAATCATAAGTAAACTATTAAATGATGATAATAATGCTAGTGTCACTTCACCTTCAATCGGTTCTGGATTGATGCAATTATCAAATAATAAGAAAGATTTCTTCTGGGGCAATCCAAACGAACTCGTAGATCGTTTAAGACTTCTTATTGCATCACAACAATCCGGTAACAATAATCATTCTAACGAGATTGCTTCAATTGTTGAAGAATTAAAGGAGGCCAATATAGTTCAGTAAAAAAAAAGTATCGGACGTTTTTCAAATAGAACAGTGAAAGGGAGACCTGGACCCGGAGGAGTGAAAGGTGAACATCGTCCTATAGTATTGAAAGGAGAAAGAGGGTTGACTGGTCCAGCTGGTGAAGGATTTGACAAAACTGAAAACTATGATTATAATTTAAAGAGGAATCGATTTAAATATTCAAAGCACTAAAGACAATACTGAACATGTTGTCTGCAAAGTAAAAGGAATTTTCCTCAATTACGAATCATCACAAAAAGTTAACTTTGATTCCATTAAGCATGCAGTTTTGAATGCAGATGAAGACAACAGTATAGTACTCAAATCAGACAACATCCGGAGAACTCGAGAACATGAAGTAGTTACCATAGCAGAAACAAAAACGTATAAAAACAAAAAGCGGAAAAACGACACTTCTTGGATGATCATAGCTCTGTACCATACGGTTTTAAAAGACAGAAATAAATTAACTTATAAAAAAAATAAAAATGATAAATTCTTGATAAAAAAAAAAAAAAAATTGAAAAGATGTAGGTACTTTGTTTCAGATGATGTTTTTTTTTTTGTTTTGGAACTTTAAAAATACATATTAAATAAAAAAAAAATTAACTGATCAGCAATCCTATGTTTTATTTTATTTAAAAAGAAATTTCATTACATTGTTTGATTCAACGAATAACTTTTAAGAAGATGTTGAATATTATTTACAGTAAAACATTTTTACATTCTATGTTGCTTAAAACTCAAACAAGCTTGTGAACTTGATATGCTTTTGAACTGCTCTGATCTGCTCTTTGAACTGCACTGATCTGCTCTGTTAACTGGTTTGATCTGCTTTTTGATCTGATTTCAAACAATCAAGGGTGTACGGTGTACTTATACTATTTGTTTGTAGGAGTTACATCTATAATATACAAATAAGACGGGTTTTCCTTCCTGACGCTATAACTCACGAACCGATTTCCATGGTTTTGCATTCGTTGGAAAGGTCTCTGGCTCCGTGAGGTTTATAGTTACCATGAGTTTAATGTTACAAAAACGAAGCCATCTGGTGACGAAACGGAGTTCGCCGGGTTTGCTAGTATGTTACTAAAAACAAGGATCAATATATCTATTATAAAATATATGGTCATTGAACCCTTAGAAAGATTACTTGAGCATAAACAAATATATGCAGTCAATGAGGCTGTGAGTTTGCTAGACGAAAATCGAATCAACAAGTGAAGATCGTATTAGTTAGAAAACCAAAACAAGCTACAAGCGGTGTTAAGCTGTTGAGCATTCGATAGATCAGCTGGGCGCTCACACGCCGAAATCTCGCTTACTACTCTTGGTGCTATATGGAAAGCCTTTTAGAGCTATTGTAAATCTTTTCTCAGAGTCAACGTTACGGTTACAGAAAACTACAGTTGATGCCTTAAATGAACTGAATGTTGAATAATGATTTATTTTATGGAATTTCGTCAAAATATGAAACGTCTTACTGAAAAAATCTTTTTTTCCATCTTCGGTTTGCATGTTTTTGGGGATGTCGTGAGGATTTTTGTAAAAATCGTTTTCATTGCCTCTGTAACAGATGACGCTGTCTTATTTCCTAAAGGAATCGCCCCCGCAAATTTTGAAAATGCAACGATAAACGTCATTAAACCGTAGTATGAGATGATTTCAACTATGTCAGTTGTCATAAATCATTTATGGCTCTGATAGCAACAATTCGCCGATTGAAAAACTTTCGTGCCGAGCTGTGAAGTTCTTAAACAAAAACTTTTTGTGTGTGTTGTTTTTATATAATTGTATTTATTTCAATCTTTTATATAAACTCATAATCTTTTGAACTCTGCTTACATGATTCTCAATCATAATACACGCACAAGTATCTGGCCCCATTTGACATGCATTTGAAGACCAAAGACAGTTTGTAAAATGACATCCGTAAATCGAAATATCATTGTCAACGTCCTTAAAATTACTTAAGAAAGAAATATTTCCAAGAAACTCTTCATAATGCTCCTCAAGCATATCATGTTGATATTGACTTAAAAACTGGACATTCTACTTAAAATAAGACATATATTGATATTAGACATCATTGTAGTACAGTTTTGATTTGGAAATAAGAACTGAATTCGAGAACGATGTTTGCCTACGTTTTATATGTAAATTTTTAGATTTAGTATTGGGAGTTAGAGCGTCAGGAAGGAAAACCCGTCTTATTTTTATATTATAGATATAACTCCCACAAACAAATAGTATAAGTACACCCTTGATTGTTTGAAATCGGATCAAAAAGCAGATCAAACCAGTTAACAGAGCATATCAGACCAGTTGAAAAGCAGATCAGACCAGTTAACAGAGCAGATCAGAGCACTTCAAAATTTAGATTTTAAACGACTTCAAAACCTTAAGCAACCAAAGGCAATAGTGACGTTCCTATAAAGAATTGTCTTGACGAATCATACGAACTACATACACAATGTATTCAATTTGCAGTCGAGAAATTAGAGAAACACTTTTTTTTTTTTTGTAAATGCCATTGACAGCTAAAACTGAAATTATTACTAGAGACGAATCCGATATAAATCTTCGAGCAAATCCATCTGAACCTTAGTAACACATTGACAAGATAGCAGACAATAATGTCCAACATAAATATCAAGTTCATTTTCGATGAGATCCTGGATTTTATGAAAGCACATCAACATGAGCTGCTGGAGGAACATCATGAATATCTGACAAGATGCTTATCCTTCTTGAAGATGTATAGAAACGTATCCTCTACCACATCGAAACATGGATGTCATTTTGTTAACTGCCCTTGGTCAAAGAATTTATGCCAAGACGGCCCTGATACTTGTGCATGTTATTTGATTGAAAATATAATGCTCAAAGTAAAGAAGTTAATGTTGTTGTACGAAAGATTAAAATAAATAGATGAAAAATAAAAGAATCTTTGAAATGTATTATTTCAAATCCAGCTTGCCGTCAAAATACAACTACCCCAAGCGCTTCTCTAGGTTCTTGACCATTAATTTAGTCATTATTTGACATGGGTATCTGTGCATCTGAAAATGATCATCTTTCCTCACAATGAGTATTGGTTTATTTTACCTTCCTGTGCTACACAGATACTCGATTTTAACATTGATCATGGATTTTGTCGCTAAGCGATCGCTATTCGAACATGGGTCACATCTCACATCCTTACCCTACGGTATAGAGTAAAACAACCACATGACAACGACCTTTCATGCTAATCTGTTAAATGACTTGCTCATACACAATCTATGACCCAACCAAATATCGGACGTGACCAAATTCTCTAGCGTACAGCCAAAACCAAAAAAAAAAAAACATTCCTATTACCCTCACCTACTGGCGCACAAATTCCAAACTTATAAAAAAAAAATCAACCACTTCCAAGCGCCAGTGAAATCTAAAACAAAAAACCATAAAAAATACTCAATAGAAACCATCTTCCCCTTTATTGTCTCTTTTTTCTTATCTCATATCACAATCTCAGTCCTACCTATTTCTATATCTATCAACAAATTACCAAAATTTCACACCCCCGTTCTAGGATCTATCAACAGATCGTGTCTATTCTTGATTCTTAGCACACACACAACATTACTTTTCATTTTTTCTTTACTCTCATCCCATCGTAAGGATCTTCAACCTACGTGACTCTAAACGCTATTATCTCCCTTTGATCAGACCGACGGCACCCTTTTGGCTCGCTCAGAAAATTCCCATGCCCAAGTATCCCTATTCCTACTTGGATTGCATCATCGTTATTCATTGCACTATCAATAGATCTACATGACGTCACTGCCCCTGTTAATTTTTCTTGGATCAGGTGCGCTATCTCAACCAATTGTGATTTCTGTAATTTTGTACAGTATTTGGAAAAACGCGTTCAATCAGTTCTTCCTTTGATTGGAGAATTGTACACAAATTTATCTGGCAAAGTAATCAAACCACTTGTATTATCGGTTTGAACTTTTCCATTGCCGATTTCTAACAATTGTTTCGAGAAACAATCTGCTGATTGATCATTGTGCGCACACGCATGTTTAGTTGCAATGTCAATTTTTGCATATATCGCCACAGAAAGGAAGACTTCCAGCATGTATTGTTGATTGCCGCGTAAATCTTTCATTGTACGACCTACGATCTTTTGATTCCAGTGATTTTTTGTGGCTCATTGTACATTCATCTAATAGAACAAAAAAATGCCATATCACGGGAACGTGTCGACCGATTTCAGATTTTTTTTTCTTATAAAAAACATCTACCAACATCCTATAAGCTACCACAAAAATTTGGTTTCATTCGGTCGAGCCGTTCTCAAGTGATGCGATCACAACCAACCGCACACAGCTTTCTAAACAGGGTGTTCCGTAATTCGTGTTACATACTTTGGGATGTGATTTTTGGTCATATTCTAAGAAAAAAATTGTCATACAGTAAAGTCCGTTTCAAAAATTTGACAACACTTTTAGACAATTTAAAAAAAGGCTAACTTTTGTGTACCCTGACCTGTGTTAAATTCGCTTTGTCTGTCAATACTTTTAGACTTAATTTTTTGTAAAAATAATAATCTTATAACTGAACTTAAGTTGGGCTCCTATATGTTTAGGGTTGCCAGATTTTCAATTTTAAGTGGTGTTCAAATCTTCTTCCCGAAACAAAGTTTTGATTTTGAGGTCATTTTTTTCAGAAAATGCCTGTTAAACAGAGTTTCTATATTTTTTACAGATGAACAGATTTAAAATTGAAAATCTGGCAGCCCTACAGAAGCCCAATTTAAATGCAGTTTTAAAGACTGTTATTTCTTAAATTATGTCAAAAAATATGTCTTTACCTTCAGTAATGACATACAAATCGAATTTAACACAGCTCAGTATACACCAAAGTTAGGCTTTTTTTGAATTATCATAATGTGATTTCAAAGTGGAGAAACGGACTTTATTGCAAAACAATATTTTTCTTAGAAGATGACCAAGAATCACATCCCAAAAGTATGTAGCACGAATTACTGGGCACCCTGTATATAAAAACTAGCTGAGCCGATCGGCGTTGCTCGGGTCTGTAGCTTTAAGGTTCCCGTTCTCGTTCTTCCAATTCCGTGGGAATATGGGGACGTAATATAATCTTTTTTACTGAAGTATTACGAGGCATCCTAATGCTGAAAGAATTTTCGGAATCTGCCCTGTAGTTTCTTGGTTTCCTTTACCAATCCCGTGAGAATATTGGGATCAAAATTTGACAGGAACCATCCCTGGACTAAATTATATTTACCCTTAAAATTTTATAAAAATCCGTTCGGCAGCTTAGGAGTATACCGTACAAACAAACAAACAAACAAACAAACAAACATGAATGAATGTATTCAAAGGAAAGTTTTGTATTTTATCTCAATGATAGCGGATAAACAATATTTCAGGTCGTTTTGGTTGTTGTATTAATGTACAATTTTTTTGGATCGCCAACTCGAGAGCAGGCAACATATAATTGGCCATGCAAAAAACATGAATTTTCCAAATGTAATCCAGCAATAGCTAATGATTGACCTTGTGCTTTGTTGGTAGTAGGTAAACGCAAAGGCAAGACGTAAATGAAACTGAGGTCGCCTGAAATCAAATGGCAAATCGTTGGTAATCATTGGTAAGCGTGTAATCAGCACGTCTTCCCCTTTGAATTTGCCAATGATGATTGTTGCTTCGGTCAAATTTGCTGTCAATTTTGTGACCGTCAGTCAGGTCCTGTTGCACAGCTTTGGCGCGTTTAAGTTTGGAATAAGCATCACTGGCGTTCCAAATTTCAATGTTAGTATATGTGGTGGCATTACTGGTGGTTCCATCGAATTTAAAAATTCGGTTGGATAGTTGACAGCTTGTTCTTCATCCACCACAGTGTCAATTGATTTGTATTTGACTGGTTCGCCGGACAGTTTCAATTTGATTTGTTCGTTCACATAGACATCATCATTCTTTGGGGTTAATATTGCACGTTCGCACAGCCAATCTGGATTTTTGCAGTTGCTTGTCAAATTCGGAAAAATCTTGTCCATAACGCGTTGCAACGGCTTGAACACTTAGCTGCATTTGACAAAAATGTGGGGGAAACGAAATATCACTTGTTTTCCGATCAATTGGAATTTTGCCGTTTCCGATGTCCAAAAGTTGTTTGGAAAATGTTTCGGCAGACCCATCTTGCCCCAAATGCACACGCATGTTCGTTGAGAGCGTGATTTTTCCGACTTGGTTCCACAAATATGATCCTTTTAGACGCGAATGGAAATGTTTGAGCTAATCGATTTGTTTTTTTAGCCAGTAGCTAGTACATCATTCGAGTTAAAAAAAAAAACGCTCTATCCACAGTATTTTCAATTATGTTTCCAGCCACCCTCACCAGGTAAAGCTCAACATCGAAACTTGTTGTCACTTTTCTAAACTCTATGTGAAATTCAAGAAGAAACAAATAAAATTCATACCTGTTTTGTTTCGTTATTTGTTTGATGAAATGATTTGCTTTGCTTGCATTTTATTCTCGGAAGGAATTCAAAGACAATTCGCTAATGCGGAATGGCTATCGGTGGGTGTTCAACAGTGGCATAAAATGAAGAGTCGGGGTACAAAAAGACAAAAAGAAAGAAAATCGGTTCAACATTTGACTTCTGAATCACATAAGGCGTACTTGATTATTGCAGTTTTGTAAATATAAGAGCTCACGTCAACGTTTTGCTATACAAAGCAGAAAGACAACAAAGCACTCAAGAAGAACAAGAAAGTGCGTATGTATCATTTAAAAGTGCTGCATATTTTAATAGATGTTGCGAGAACTTTGGGAAGACAATGATTACGTTTTCGTTGTTATAAGGAGTCCGATGAGGACGATGAAAATTTTCGACAAATTATTCTACTGATTTCACGACATTGCCTATTAATGAATAAGTGGTTGGACGGGTCTTCAAAAAGGCCGCGAGGTGTGACGTATCTTTTTCCGACTACTCAAAATGAATTTATTGATCTCATGGGTACTCAATCTCAAAAAATCATCGTGAATGAGATCAATCGCATCAAGATCGGCTTGTTGTCAACATTCGATACTTAGTCCAAACCGAAGGGAAACCTGTCCCTATTGAACGCTTTTTTGGAAATGGATTTCGTTACTACAAAAAAAAAAATCTTGCACTTTAAACAATAGGAATATTGTGTTCCAATCCGATGATTTTGCCAAAATATGTCGGCAATTCAAGCGTGCTGATTAAAGAGTTTAATACTTTGGGAGCATTGTTTGTTTTTTTATATGGTAGTACAATACCTTTTCAATGTATGGAAGAAAAATTTAAAAACATTGAAAACTCCTTGCAATCAAAAAACTTGTCAAAAACTCAATGTACTGCTAGAGTAAACAGTAAAGCCTGTGTGGAATGTAGATATCTTTTGAAGGTATTGTAAATGATTTAGAAGGAATATAAAGCGATGCACGTTTTTTTGATAACAATAGTCGTACCTGCGCTTCTGGGCTTTTGAAAAAAATCTTATTATTGATTTTATCAGATCGTTATATTTTTGCAAAAATGTCATGTTTAAAGTTAAATATTTGACCGAAAATCTAGAGGCGGAAAAGTTAAACCTTTTTAATACTTCATTGCTGATTCGAAGCAAATTGGAATTATTTCAGGAAATGAACGATGATGACATTCAATTAAATGCTTTAACAAAAAGTTAATCTTCATTTGCTGAAAAACTAAAGATAAGACCCGAAAACGATTTATTGAAACATCATTGAATGCGTCGCGTCGGCTACCAAAAAGAATTGAAGAAATTTCTGAAACCGTCTTTGTATTTGATCTGGAAACATTTTATAGAAAAGAGCTCAAAATGGTTCTTCAAAATTTTACTTCGCTCGTAAAAGATAATTTAACAGATAATTCTACCATTTTTAAACTTTTCTTAAAATTTTTTTAAAATACCCACTTCTAGAGCGGATGCCACCATAAAATTTGTTAAATGCTACTTATCGGAACTGCAAATTCTTGTTTTACTTGTAAGAAATGCTTAATTTTCGACGATATTTTCAAAAAGGTTTTCAAATTAAAAGACGTGATTCCGTTAGCCTTCAAACTTGATTCCTTCATGTTAACTGCTCCTGTGTCTGTGTCGTCGGCTTCTTGTGAGCGGTCATTTAGTAAACTTAAAACAGTTCTCCATTATTTACGTACGGCGATGAGTATTGGTTGGCTGAATTAATTAATGCTGCTACTTTATTCCTCAAATGATATTGTAGACAATATTCGACTTAGTGAAGTTGTCGAGCAATGGGCAATATTAAAACACAACAGGGTTGGACTTTAAAATCAAATTTATGAACTATTTTTTAATAAATAATATAATTTTTAAAGACTGAAATCAAAGAATGTGTGCTCCATTTTCTCATACTAAATATTATATTAGGTATAATATTAGTTTTTATAAGTACTTTAAATTTGTTTGTTTTGCTTTTATTCGCTGTATTGCTATTATAAATCGATTTTTTGTCATTAAATGAATTTCTGTGAAGTGAACACTTTAACTTTTTTGATTAATTTTAGTTTAAATTAATTCTTAAGACTAGTCGGCATTTCACAAAAAATCCACCCCCCCCCCCATGTCTTGGACCCTCGCTACGCCCCTGGGTGAAGCGCCTCAAGTAATTTTTTAAGTGCCATTGTGCATTCGTCTCAAATTATGATTTTGCATGTTTTAAGGATTGTGGCCATTCCGGAATTTTTGCTGATGTTGCAGGAAGGTGTTTCGGTTTGGTTCAAATTTAACGGAAGTTTAAGTGCTGAATGCTCTGTTCGTCTAACATCGAGTAGCGTTGATGCAATTCCCGATGACACCAGTGCGAATGCAATTCCATTCCACATTCGAACCGAAGCCGATATCAAATTGATGAGAAATGTTTTGCCTGTTCCTCCTGGAGCACCTTAGGAAAAAATTCCGCTAATTCCGTTGGCTATACACGTTGTATAACTTTGTCATATATATGCATTTTTTTGATCAGCAACTATGGGTCTCTGTTGCGTTTCAATAAAACGGTGTTGCTGACTTTCAGCAAACTGGCGTTCCCGGACCAAATCCCTGTCTTGTATGTCATTTACGTTCCGTGTGGATGACGGCATACTTAGGTGACAAAGGACTTTGTTGTTAATCGATATGCATAAGTCTTCAATCAATATAAGAGCTTCATTGAAAATGTCGTCCGAATACTCCTGATTTGGATCGATTACAAGTCCTTGTCTGAGAATGTCCTCACGTTTGGAATACTACCCCGTCTACGGTTTTCAAAGCAACGAATCTTGTAGGCCCCTTGATTGTATGCAATAACAATTGCATATAGTACCATTCCGCGTTGTCATCAGTTTGATTGGCCAGGCCAGAATACTGACATGTCACTGCCCTTATTGACGTATTTGCAAATGTACTTGATCGACTTCACCGAATTGCAGTACTCGACATTAATGTGAGCATCGAACATTTTCGAAAGCAGGGATGAGTACGGTACGATCCATCTGTTGTCGGTTTCAACATCTACATTTCCGATTCTAATTTTGGGGTGTGTCTCCACCGTCATCGGGCTTTCTTCGCCTATACATAGGATATCTATCACCTCCAGTTTAAGTTTACGTGATCAGCTCCCGTGGATATCCCTTTGTGAACTCTCCATCCTTCATGCATGGTGAATTTGTGTTGAGTGCACCACATGGCCCATCCATGAATCATATTTTTCTTGATGGTTTCAAACAGAATGGGATCTTCGTCTCGATTCGGAAGCTCAGCCGTAATCACACTATCAATTTGTGTTGGGACGATTTTTGCTTCAACCAAGTTAAAATATAAGCGTGCGGCCGGTCTCTTTTAGCCGTTCAATTGAGTACATCAAGCATCGAGTCTCTCCAAAAATATGGTTCTTTGTTTTAACGCCCATGAGCCTTATCAACTTTTGTTTAAAAACTCGAGCGAGAAGATCATGTTTGTGCGATGAGTTTTGGCCGGTGAAAAGCAGATGTGCTGAAGTCGAATTTCGCGCTGCTCTTCAGCTTCACAGGCTCTGGAAGTAGAAGCTCTATCTAGCATTTGCTGTAGGTGAATTTAACGTTGCTCTTCAGTTTCAGCGACTCTTTTTTGCCATTTATTCTTTGTCCTTAAAGATTTTCATCGACCAAACATTGCGTCTTAGAAAGGTACAAACAGCATCTAACTGATGAGCCCACTGTTTGTACCTGGGCGAAACGCATAAGGAGTGAAGGTCACTTGAACTTTTGATTTTGATTTTAAAAATCAACACTCCAAGAAAACAATAAATTCTTTTATTAATTTCTTTTTTCAATAAACATCGGCCAGACCACGGGCAACCCTTCTCTAAGTGCAAGAATGCAATCCCATTCCCCTAGAAATATAAAGTTTACATTGTGTTTGCACTGTAAACTTTATATATGTGTCGACAAACATCCACCAAACATTGCGTCTTAGAAAGGTACAAACAGCATCTAACTGATGAGCCCACTGTTTGTACCTGGGCGAAACGCATAAGGAGTGAAGGTCACTTGAACTTTTCATTTTGATTTTAAAAATCAACACTCCAAGAAAAGAATAAATTCTTTTATTAATTTCTTTTTTCAATAAACATCGGCCAGACCACGGGCAACCCTTCTCTAGGTGCAAGAATGCAATCCCATTCCCTTAGAAATGTAAAGTTTACATTGTGTTTGCACTGTAAACTTTATATATGTGTCGACAAACATCGACCAAACATTGCGTCTTAGAAAGGTACAAACAGCATCTAACTGATGAGAACACTGTTTGTACCTGGGCGAAACGCATAAGGAGTGAAGGTCACTTGAACTTTTCATTTTGATTTTAAAGATTTTCTTCCAAACTACGCTTTTTTTGTTGGCATTATTGAAAACTGAGAAACATATGTATACATTACATATGTATGTATTTAATTTTTATTGAAATATGAAATAGAGATGGCGGGAAGAACACTTCCAATCGATTGAAAATGCAAAAAAAGGAATGTTCAATGGAGTTCACATGTTGGACGCCACGAATTTCTACGTCCGAGAAGAACACTTGCAATCGATTGAATGGAAATGTCGTTCGTCGTTCCAACGCAATGACAATTTAAATGTGTTTTTTAATCATCACAAAAAATGTACATCTATACATATGTATAAATATCTACCAATCGTGTTTTCTGCTACATACATATATAGGTTTTTGTTAAATCTGCTGCCTCTCTAATTTTTGTTCTCTTTCGACTAATGTTTCAGATGGGTAGAGCAATTTATGTATATGTATGTATGTTTAGTTGGAAAGCAATAAATAATTTTTATTTTTTCGCTTATGACAGCAAAAACTCGGCTAGCTATGAATTCAAATCTCTATAAATATTTATGATTTTTTACTGAGGAGAGGAATAACATAGCATCCTATTGTTGAAAGAATTTTTGAAAACGGTGGATTAGTTTTAAGGCTCCCGTTCTCATGTCCGTTTCTGTTCCCGTGGAATCTTCCGTTCCCATGGAAATACGAGTATGTCAATGAAATATAAGTCTATTTCACTGATCCTCTTTCGAAGCTCTAAAAGAATCCCTTTGTGTTGAACCCGTTCTTAAACTTTTCAACCCTGGTTTGGAAACAGAGTTGCATACAGATGCAGGCAAGGTCGGTCTGGGAGCAGTTTTACTGCAACGTCACGAACAAGGCTTGCACCCGGTGTTTTACATAAGTTTTAAGACCTCCTCTTCTTAAGAGAAATTTAGCAGTTATGAACTGGAGGTTCTGGCCGTGATCCGATCGCTTGAAAAACTACGAGTATATTTGCTAGGGTTAGAATTCAAAATCTATACAGACTTAAGCATTCCAGCTTACAATGAAGAAGTAGGAGATGTGCACGCGCGTTGCAAGGTGAGCCTTGTTCTTGGAAAAGCTTAGCTGTACAGTGCACCACAGGCCCGGAAAATGTATGCGACATGTAGATGCGCTGAGCATAGTTCTCACGATTACAGAAGTGGATACGGGTATCTTATATCAAATCAAAATGGCCAAAGCCAAACACGAGTCATCCCAGCTAATTTTGAATATCCTGGAGCGTACGCAGTACGTAGATTACACAAATAGAAACGGAATACTTTACAAGTTTGAGCAGGAGTTTATTTGCATAAGCTTATTTGCATAAGCTATGCAGAAGGAGGTCATTCGTGGGGTTCATGAAGTTGGACACATAAACGCGCAGAAGGTAGAACACAAACTCAAGCAGAGCTATTACATTCCAAATCTGCATAAAATGGTCTCAGATGTAATCGCTAATTGTGTAGCATGTATAATGATTGTGCAAAAGAATATATAGGACAGACAAGAAGACCTATTCTAAAAAGATTTAAAGAACATTTTGCACATCTTAAATATAATGAAAAAGAAAAGTCAAGTGTTGCAGAACATATGCTAGAAAATAGTCATAGCTTTAGTTTGCAAAATTTAAAACTAATAAGGAATGTAAATAGCAATTATGAATTAGATGCTTTTGAATCATTTTACATATTTAAAAACAAAAATAATCTAATGAATAGTGATGATGGACCAATCAAAGATTCAATATTCAAAAAATTTTTTAATAGATTCAACTCAACTCAACTGTAATTTTGTTTAGAAACATTTTTGTTTATTATTAGTTTTTTGACAAATAATTTAATTTAATTTAATTTTATAAATCTCACTGACGATGGAAGCATTGCTTCTGAAATGTACATCTGAGGAAATAAAATAAGTGTTTTAACTGTTAAAAACTTTACTAATCTTTTCATTTATTAGCATGTATACTAGCTGTAAAGAAATGAGGTAAGCAGGAAGGATTTCTTCACCCAATAACGAGAACTGACTTTCCGTTACACACCTATCATATCGACCATCTGGGGCCTAAGCCTACAGCCAAGAACTACAAACATCTTCTCGTTATAATGGATGCTTTCACAAAATTTGTTTGGATCTTTCCTGTGAAATCCACTACAGCCCAGGGAGCTCTAAAGATACTTGTATTTTTGGTAAGCGTTTTTGGGAATCCATCTCATGTGATCACAGATAAAGGATCAGCATTTAGATCCAATGATTTCAAAAATTATTGTGACCAACGAAAGGTTTAGCACATTCAAATTACTACGGGAGTCCCCAGAGGAAACGGCCAAGTTGAACGCATGAACAGAATCATCGTCGCTACGTTAACTAAGCTGTCCTTAGAAAATCCATTGAAATGGTACCAGCATGTTTCGAAGCTACAAAAGGCAATCAACTCAACCGTCTGCAGAGCCACAAAAAGAACACCCTTCGAGCGTCTAATTGGAGTTCAAATGCGAAACGACGAAGATATACAACTAGCTGAGAGATTGGAGGAGGAGATTTATCAAGAATTTGAAGACAGCAGAGTAAATTTACGACAAGCGGCAAAGCAACAAATCGAACGAATCCAAGAGGAAAACAAAAAGAATTACGATAAACATCGGAAGCCTGCTAGAAAATACGCCGTTCATGACTTGGTTGCCATGCAAAGAACTCAGCTTGGCGTAGGACTGAAAGTACAACCAAAATACCTAGGATCCTTTGAAGTGGTTAAAATCAAGCGAAATGACCGCTACGAATTACAAAAAGTTGGAAGTCATGAAGGTTCAAACAAAACATCATCTGCTGCCGACTTAATGAAGCCAAGGATCCAAGCAGAAGAAGAACCTACCCCTAAGTCCGTCTTCTTCAACGGTATAAGAACCGCAGCAATCGGAGCATATAAAAAGCGCAACACAAAATGAGAAGAGAGAGACGAAGTTCGATCCGCTACGAGTAACCCAATGTTCTAATTGGCAGCCATCGCGCGATCGAATAACGAGCGACAGGCGCTGCATCGGACGATCAAAATATCAAACAACAATAACCATATTGCGTGTCCTTATTAACACAGGAAAGCGATCGCGCGATGGGGTAGCACGGTCGCAAATGCTTGTTTCATGATCGTTCAAGCTTTATCATTAAAGCTTTTCATAATCAAACTGTATACTCATGCGACCGACCGCCGCGCCGCTGCGAAAAGTAGTCTGGTTGCATCAATTCAACCAGATTGATTGATTGATTTTCGTCGCGTTGCTGTTCGTAAATAGCAAGCGAAAATGGATTCTAAAAAATTCCCAATTTTTTTCATATTCTTATCTCTAACCCTTCCTGGCCCTATTTTGATACTGGTTGTTACTAGAGCAGGGCGATATTCTGTGTCCAGTGTTGGGTAAATAGCGGATGTTTGATCATTCATAATTATGTATAATAGGTATGATAGTATTATGCGTATGATACCGTATGAAAATATAAAAGCAAAGAGGGTGCCACTGTTTTTTTAGAGGCTATAAACTGTTTTTTTGCCTTTAAAAGCTAAAACTTCTTAATGAAAAAGGGTCAGGAAGGGAGAGGAATAAAAATTTTAAAAAATTAGGGAATTTTTTTCGTCCCCAATTTTTTTTTCCTAAGGACCACCTAAATGTACATACATAGACATTTTGACCATAGAGTGACTGTAGTATTTGATGGCTATACTGATTGTACAAAAAATATTAAAGCTGCAGAGCAACGTCGTCGAGCTACAACGACATCTTCATCTTCGGACGTCATTTTTGATGAATTTATGACGGTTACCACAAGCCAACAGACATTTCTCGCAAATACGCACAACAAGACTCGGTTCATTTCAATGATGAATGAAAAATTTACGTCTGAAAACATGTCTGTGAAGCAAGCTGATATTGGTGCTGATGTCCTGATAGTTGAAACAGCAATAGAACAATTTACTTCGACAAATCCAACTGTTGTTGGAGGTGAAGATGTTGATTTGTTGGTATTACTCACTGCTCCAACGACAGCCAAAAAAATAGTTTTTTTTTTAAATCTGGGAAGGCTCAATCGCAATCAAAAATATCATCATATTCATCCAAGAGTTTATCTACTTTTTCAAAATACCAAAATCATATCTTATTTCTACATGCAGTAACTGGTTGCGACAAGACATTACCATTTTTCAGGAGAGGTAAAAGAAAAGTTTTGAAATTGTTTGAGAAACAAGATTTAGTCGATTGTGCTGACGTTTTCAAAGAAAGCACCTCTACTCCACAAGCTGTAATTACCAACGGAGCTAAAAAAAGAACCTGCTTGGATAAGTTTCGATACTTATCTTTTGCTAAAAACTCGCATAAGAAGAAACAAGTACAATTAGCTTTTCTTCTTTCAACCTCTGCTTCTGCTGAGCAACATCTATTTCGGCTATATTATCAAGTTCAAATATGGCTCGGTAATAAACCAAACCCAGAAAACTGGGGTTGGAAGTTAATTGACAATATATTGGAACCAGTTAAGACTTTACTCCCTCCTGCACCGGAAAAACTCCTCAACTCAATATTTTGCAATTGCAAAAAGGGGTGTAATGCTAAATGCGGCTGTAAGAAAGTTGGGTTGTTTTGTTCATTAGCTTAGCATGTATCAGTTTTCGAGGCCAATCGTGCTCCTATGTTCAATCGCCAGTAGAAGAGGATTCTTACGATATATGCGAGGAGACTTCTGATGCATCGCTCTTTGAACAATTTATTTGCACCCAGCAGGAAGAAGAAGAAGAAAAAGAACAAGAACAAGACAGTTTGGATTATGTTCCATTAGAAGAGTTTTAATC
Source organism: Melanostoma scalare (assembly GCA_949752695.1). Lineage (NCBI taxonomy): Eukaryota > Metazoa > Arthropoda > Insecta > Diptera > Syrphidae > Melanostoma > Melanostoma scalare. The sequence goes on along the minus strand of OX456984.1, from coordinate 129,454,410 downwards.
AGACGAATAGTTTTCTCAAATTGCTCATTACTTACACCGTTCTTATTCATTACAATAGTCATTACAATAGTACCATTTTCAATTTAATAAAATAGCTTTTACCTCAACAGAACCACAATAGATAGTGGAATTGGTCTACTTGGGAAACCACAAAAAAAAAAAAACAAGCGTCATGCACACTCCCTCACGGGTGGTGTGCATTTGCATATTAAGAGTAACACAACTTTTTGAACTTTTTGCAAAGCTATATCTCTAATGGTGATTCTTAGGAAAAAAAAGTGTATTAACAATTTTTATAGATAGCATGATGAATAATTTTTGTCTTACTATTTTTATGATAAAACTTACCGTTCAACTGGAAAACTCAAAAAACCGATGTTTACAACATTTGACCTTGAATTAATTTTTTTCCAAGCGTTGGATTGATGTGGATAATTGACAAAGTGTAAGTAATAGGGTTCCCAACATTTTATTGAAAAGTATAGGCATAGATTTTGAGAAAGAGTACAAATAGCCAACTTTTTAAAGGAATTACATTTTATAGTGGGTAATGTAGTATACTATACTATATGTGGTGTACTATACCACATTAGCCCATGCCAAGTATACCACATTAGCCGAAGCTGATACTTTTACAAAAATAATTATAAAAAATAATCTAAACAAAATTTTAGCAAAATGTACATGTATTTTTAGTAAGATTCTTTTATTTTTTCGAAAAACATATTTTCACTGTTGAAACAGAACTTTTATTACCGCACAAACACTTTTTGTATCACCCAAAAAAAAAACTCAAACTCCCTCGATCACTGTTGTTGACTATTTTTTTGACAGATATGAAGATTTTTTACTCGTTGAAACACGCATTATTAGTTTCATTTATATCTGCACCTAATAAAGTGGAAAACGTTGAAATATGCTACTTAGTTTAAGAGAAAACTGACTGTACCACAATACCCACCTATACCACATTACCCCAAATTACTCTACCCATTGAAAAAGACCTTCATGATTTTTTTCAATTCTTTTTGCCGATCCGTTTTTGAGATATAAATTTTTGAAAAAAATCGCTCTTTTTTTTTCAAATATCTGTAACTTTGCGAAAAATGGGACAATCAGAACGTTTTTTTTTTTCGTAAATTTTTGTTTTTAAACACACTTTTAGGATATAAAATCAAAAAAAAAATTAAAAATATTTTAAAGCTATATTTCTATAAGATTTTCAAATTTTGACTTTAAAATGTTGATTTCCCAAAAACACGTAGCGATCGATTTTCTTAAAAAATTTTTCTAAAAAACTGTCACTTATTCTCCAACTTTTAAGCTTAGTCCCGTAATGGACAGTTGATAGGATCAGGAAATTTAAAAAATTATAGGTTCAGTAAAAAAAAGTTTTTTTTTAAATCTTTATTTCTAGACGCCTTGGCACGATTACGATAACTTTGGCGACAAGAAATAATAACGGTTTTTGATGGAGGGGTTCAATGCAATAATTTTTTACTACGGAGGGGGTCTATCTCCCCCCGTTTAGGCAGTAGGGGCAATTTTATAAAAATTTACTTCAAAAAACATTGTAAGAGAACGGGAACATTTACTGATACAAATTATACTTTTTATGAAAGCCAGAAATCTGCACTTCATAATTAATTTTAATTGAAGGGGTTTCAATTTATAGTTTTTGAAATAACTGACTTCAAATTCAAAATTTATGAAAAAAGTAAAAAAAAATCACTTTGAGTATTATGTTCCTCATGATTACAAATGCAAATAAAAAAATAATTGAAGTAGTTAATTGCTTCAATAAATTTTTCATCAAACGCTGTAGACTACTTTTGTCTATGTCTTGTAGTTTTTGAGATAATTGAAAAATAATAAAAATATATTTCTATATATCTATATACAAAACCTGGATAAGCGAGAGTTCAAGGGAGCACAATCTCATTCTCGCTTATAGAGGTTTCTCACTAACCCGAGTTTCTCGCTAATTAAGGTTCATGGGTAGCGTATCTCACTTAGAGGTACGCAGCAATAACAAGTGACAGCAAGAACGAATGTAGTTAATATGTAATAATGATAAAATTATGTGCATTTTAGTTCCACGAAATAGAATGGGTACAATACATATTGACGAGAAAACAATACAAAAACAATGGTAGAAAGTTCCACGAAAGTTAAGAACGAGTCATAAAATAGCAGATGTTAAATTTGTAAATAAAGCTCGACTGTCGACAGAACGGTACACAGGGACACGTGTCCATTCGAAAAGAATGCGATAAAATAACATAATTTTTTTAGTTCCACGAAATAGAATGGGTACAATATTGACGAGAAAACAATACAAAAACAATGGTAGAAAGTTCCACGAAAGTCGACTGTCGCTTAGAGAGGTATAGTTAAGTAGCAGTCTCACTTACGGAGGTCAATGGGGGAAAAACTACGCTCTCTTACAGAGGTTTCTGTTTCTCGCTAATAGAGGTTTTGGGATTTTAAAATGTCGGGTCCTGGCAATTAATCTCACTTATAGAGTTTTCTCACTTATCCAGTTCTCACTTATCCAGTTCTCACTTATCCAAGTTTGACTGTATACTATTATATCTAGTCTGTCGTCTGTCGTCTGTTTTACATTTTCTGATCAGGTATAAGGAATAATGCCTCTGCATTTGCCCAAAGTAAGTGTATAATTTGACACAAAATAGAAATTGTAAGCTCATCACTTTTCCGGCCAAAATTTTTAATCCGTTGTTTTTGTGGGCTTAAAAAAGACTCGAACAAAAAATTCGTATGCAAATCGGAAATTCAGACGAGTAATGTGCTTACAAACCAACAACAAATCGTTTTTATATGCGAAGATATAGGTATACAGATACTCGTATAAAGCAATAATTTCTCATCAAAGAAATTTGGAATGCAGAATGATGAAAAGTTGACATAATAACTACCGCCACTATTTGTATGCGAAGCATAAATAGAAGAACATAATATTTCTATTTCCCACTTTGGCTTCCGTTCTGTTTTGCTTTTTTTCTCTTAACTAAAAAACACTGTTATATGAAGTACAATGTCTTCAACTATTGTGCCACGAAGAGATTGTGGCACGTAGACGGAAATTCTGTTATAATGCCGTAATTCAGTTCATTAATTTTCAATCCCGGCCTTTGCCGACGAAGACATTCCATTCAAAACTGAGAGAGCACAGGCAATTGGGTTGAAATCTCAAACCAAGGATGTCGTGTTTAACTTGGTATTAATTTTTTGATTGAATTGAGTAAGGTGAACTCATTCTGAACACTACTTTCCGTTGCACTATAAACACGATATATGTACATAGTTTGGATTTTATAGTTTTGATTTTAGTAAGAGTAATGAAATTGGAAACCGGCCAAGTCATTTGAGACTTTAGACTTCACGTTTCTGATTAAAAAAAAATCTTTATCAATACGAAGTAAATCTTTTCTCATCATTTCCTTGGTTGAGAACTGCCAATGCGAATTGTCATTCCTGCCATATGAAAAGAAATTGAAAAGAAAACTTTTCCAATAACGAAAATGACTTGGACGTAGTTGTAGGCAAAATAAAATAGAATCATGTTTATTTTTGCAACAAGCCAGAAGATCACAACACACGGAATACAATTTTTCACCATTCTGGAGACGAATATAATCTGTAGTTCTCTTGTCCCTTAAGGACAAATTTGCATCAATGAAGTCGTAGCTTAAAAGGGAGAAGATGAAAACGACTGCTGTATTAAGAACTAAACCATTTTCATTTCTGTCAACTGCAAAACTTTTGCTTAAGTCAGTAAATCGTATGTTAAATCTTCAATACCTACTTCGTTGTCATTTAGCTTCATTCAGGAATATACATATTTCAAACGCATTGGAAACTTGTGCCATGCAGGAACTTTTTAATTTGATCGATCGTTTTTTCTGGATTACGCTTGTCGGGACACCAATATAAAAAACGAAGACTTGAAAAGGATGCAGAGCGACAAAAGCAAGCAAGGGCACTTTTTGAAAAAGGTGATATAAACAAACCATTGCTTTGCTACCCATTCCAGAAAATGATGCTATAACTGAGATTCCACTTAAGCCTTACGAAGAAGATACGTCCGATTCCAATGTAATCTGTGAACCTGGTGCTTCATCTACACTCTACAGAATCAACATCTATTTTACGTTGATTCACGTGGCTGGGTCGGTTTAAAAAGTAAACGCAAATAAAACACGTAGGTATAAAATATTTTTTTATGATATTTAAATCCTTTTGAGGTAATTTTCGACCACTTTTTGACACATATTGGGCGGTGTCTCAGCCATAACTTGACGAATGTTGGTTTTTAAGTGCTCAAGAGTTTATCTGCATAAACACGGTCTTTCGCATAGCCCCACAAAAAAAAACTCCAGCGGTGTCAAATCGCATGATCTCGGTGGCCAGTTGATATCACCACGACGCGACGCGTCTCGCTGAAAAAATAGAAATTAAACGTAATGTAATAGGACCTGTAGATGTGCAAAAATAATGCTTTTTTTTCTGAACAGATGGATAGATTACTATATTTGAGAAGATTTGAAGGTATTCCATCCAGCGGAAGCATGTCTTGATAAATCAGCACTGTCAAGTACGGCAGTATCAATAAAAGCGCCAGGAATTGAGTTGCCGACGTAGAAAGTAGTGGCAGGTAGATTATATGAATCTATTTGGGTATCAGCTTCCGTGATTATGAGGTTGACGGCAATGCATAGCTGATATCGTTTTTTAGAGTAGGTATAGATAAAATCTCGTACTTTTACTCCTACAGGCCAAACAGAGAGAAGGAAATCATTCGCTCGTTTCATATATTTACATATTGTTATAAAATAAAAATTTGTATTCTATGAAATGATTTGATAGTTACACACTAATTGATAATAGTGTTCGATAATTTTTTTTCCCCATCAGAATCAAAAACTCTGAACTTGGTTGAAGCTAATCAATTTTTTAACCCAAAAAACTTTTATTTGGGGAGAAAATATAATCCCCAAATGTAGAGGGCATTTTTTTTTTTTTTAAATTAACGCACAAATCGAGGGGTTATGAATACCCTTATAATGTTGTAGAACACAGTGCGTATTTAGGAAAACAGGAGAGGATTTGAAGGGAGACATCGCTGCACGTTGCTTTTGAACTTTTGTGAATCGTAATGAAGGGGAAAAACAGAGCCAGGTAGAGCATTCCACATTCGGGTGGTGCGAATAAAATATGAATCTCTATACTTGACTGTACCGCCGAAGTTGGGCTCAAGGTAAAACTGATGAGCATTCCTAGCGAGGCGGGTGTTGCGGCTAAATTGTTTCAGGGGAGGAATGCAACTGGCTATTTCACTAGAGCACTGTTTGTAGAAAAAGCGATAAAAGAGAGTGAGACAGGCAACGTTTCGACGATGTTCAAGAGAATCAATCGATTCTACGATTGAACTATCACCTATCAATTTTAACGCTCTATTTTGTACCCTATCAAGTAGGCGCAAAGATGTTTGAGGAGCACCTGACCAGATATGGGAGTTATAATCCAGTTTTGGGCGGATGAAGGCCTTATAAATTGTAGCCAGATCAGAAGGGGTGAAGAACTTCCTGCATCGTCTCAAGAAACCTAAGCATTTAGCAGCGTTTTTGGCGACTTCAAATATGTGGTCATTCCAACGAAGATCATCGTTTACACACATACCAAGTACTGACAGCTTTTCGGTTTCTTCGATGCAGGTACCATTTATGGATAATGGCAATGGGGGAATGTTAAGCTTCAACGACAAGAGACAGCATTGAGTTTTCAAAGCATTGAATTCTACTCGGTTCATAAGACCCCATGAAACAATGCTGTCAAGGTCAGAATTCAATGAGCTTATCATAAGCAACCCTTCCGGTTCCACATCCGTAGAGCAGGGACGTGAATTTGGAAACGAATATGAAAAGCTGAGGGTCGAATCGTCAGCAAAACTGTTAAGCGGATTAGAAGTTTCAGACAAGAGATCATTTATGAAAATCAGGAAGAGAGTCGGAGACAAAACGGAGCCCTGGGGCACACCAGCATTTATGAAGTGGGTATCAGACTTGAAGCCATCCAACACAACTTGTATTGAACGGTCGGAAAGGTAATTTCTAATCCAACGAAGAAGAGACTCAGCGATACCAAAAGCACGCATTTTCGATAAAAGAGCCTGATGCCAAACTCTATCAAATGCTTTAGAAATATCAAGCGCAATAATCTTACTTTCTCCAAAACAATGTAAAGATTGGTTCCACTTTTCGGTGAGATAAGCCATCAAATCACCAGTGGACCGTTTGCTACGAAAGCCGTACTGACGGTCATTCAAGATATTTCATAAGTTCTTCAAGATATTTCGTTCTTCAAGATATTTCATAAGTTGACGGTTTATCAACGTTTCCATGACCTTGGAAAGAAGGGACGTTAGTGCAATTGGATGGTAATTGGAAGGGGAGGAAGATTCGCCTTTTTTAGGGACCGGCTGGACAAATGCAGTTTTCCATCTGCTCGGAAAAATTCCAGCAGAATAGGAAAGATGGAAAAGTTTACGCTGTGGTTTTGCCAGCGTAGAAGAACACCTCTTCAGAATAACGGCGGGGATACCATCTGGACCAGCGGATTTATGTATGTTGAGATCTTTAAGGACTCTCGCAACCGAGCGAGTTCGAAAAAATATCTGCTTTATCAAAGAATTTGCAGACTCGAGCTCAGGTGGAGCCAATATGCTATAAGGAAGTGTCGAGTTGGCAGCGAATTGAGCTGCCAGCAAATTGGCTTTGTCGATGGAGCTGACATACGGAGAGTCATTGAAGACGAGCGTTGGGACCGATGACGTGGTCGAGCTCTTAATGTTCTTGACAAAAGACCAAAAGTTTTTACTTCCTTTTGGACACAATAGTATTTTTTGCCTTACTTTTTGGTCATGTAAAAACTTAGCCCTTTGTATTTGAGCATTACAGATATTTCTGGCCCGTTTGAACAAATTTCGGTTTTCTATAGTAGAGTTATCTTAAAATCTTCGAAAACTACTTTCTCGATCCCTGATCGCCTCTTTACAGCTTGAATCAAACCACGAATTTTCTTTGGGGATGATACTTTTTGTTCTATGAGGAACAAAATTTCTCATGCCGTTTGGAATTACGTTAGATATCATATCAGCTGATGCATCAACGTTTCCGTCGAGAAAGCACAATGACCAATTAAAATTTCGAAAGAAATTATTCAGGCCGTCCCAATTGGCTTTCTCGTATTGCCACACTGTTCTTTTGGGGACTTTATCTTTTTTTACCGTGACAGAAGACGAAAAATCTACCGATATGACACAATGGTCCGATTTGCCTTAAGGAGATGATACTATAACCCTATATTTTTCGGGATGAGAAGTTAGAAATAGGTCAAGAGTGTTGGCCGCATGGCCTTCAATATCTGGAACCCGAGTGGGCTCATCAACAAGTTGAGTTAATTCGTTAAACTCGGCGAAGATCTCAACACATTTTCCTTCGGGTGTTGTCTGGCCAGAATGTCGAAGCCAACCTGAATTGTGTACATTGAAATCGCCCGCAATTGTGATTTCAGTGTGAGGATAAAGGGAGACAATACTTATTATGGAGTCAGATAGCGCATCAAACTCGTTAGAGGTTGAATTGCTATCTAAATTGGGGCTTGTATAGATAAAACAATAATGAATGATTTGCTTACGGACGGTGAATTTTAACCAAATGAAATTGAAGTTCGTATTAGAACAAAGGCAGTATTGTGGTAGAAGTTGGTAAGCAATATCATTTCGGACATATACGGCTAGGCAATGGGAGGAGAAGAATAATGGCACTAAGCTATATCCAGGCAGGTTAAACTCTGAGGGATCAGAATCAACACCTACCTGTGTTTCACTCAGCGCTGCCAAAACAGCTGGCCTGCATTTTGCAGTGTAAGCGTACACAGCAAAGAAATTCGATCTTAGCCCCCTAATGTTGCTAAAATCGACCCGAAATTTACCCGACATTACAATTCACAAAAACACACAAAACAAAATATCAAACGTAGACGCTAACTAAGTCGAATCAACAAGTGTATATCCTATTAGAAAACCTTGAGCAGTAGGCTCAAGAAATTAATGCATTGGCTGTATTCAATCGTTCGGAGTAGGTACTTGGGCCTAATCATAGTGCTTATACCAATTGAGATTAGTGTTGGTTTGATTATAAATGTTGTATTTCTTACATAAATAATCACCCCCTATGAGTTGACCTTGTCGTGGTGGGGGTGCTTATGGACATCTTCTCCAGCAATCCAGCTGCAGAACCTGACCAACCAACATAACTCAAAACAAAACCTCAATGTTAGAAAACTTGAAAACTGAAAAAAATGGAAAAAGTAAATAAAAGGTATAAAAAACGAACGGGGATATACGTTCAAAAGTCGGCAGGTGTCGCGACTGCCGGCGATGGCTTGGCCTCGAAAGAGGATAAGTCGCCAGTGACAAATTTATTTACGAAGAAAGGAAAAGCGATTGGCGGAAGGGCTGGGGAGCCGACTGCAGTTCAAGGAAGGCCTCACAAGCTAACCAAGAAATGTGGAGAGCCCTCTGGTTCTAACGCCCCTCCTAAGGAGGATGCCCATACCAGTGGAAGAGTTGCAGTGACTCTTTGTAGCACTTTCACTCATACTGCCCGTATTGTAGGGACCCCGGAGAAGACTGTTGCAGCAAGTAGAGGGGCCGAGACTTTCGGTTCCAACGCGAACTGTGATATGTTGACGAAAGGGCTACCCTCATCAAAAACACTGCCCCAACCTCCCACCTCATCCCATCCTATGTCAAAGGACTCAAGGTCGACCAACCCGGACGGTACGGGTGCCGAGACTTTCGGCTCCGTGGCTGAAAGGGGAGGACCTCCTTCGAGCTCCGGAAACACTCCTTCCCTCCCCCAAGTTGTAGGCGAAACTGTGACTTACAGTGGGACAAACAACGAAAGGGTGTCCAATCCCCCTGACCCCAAAGTTGGAGGTGAAACTGTGACTTACAGTGGAACTGAAAACAAAAGGGTTTCCAATCCCCCCAACCCCCAAGTTGAATGTGAAACTGTGACTTACAGTGGAACTGAAAACGAAAGGGTTTCCAATCCCCCTAACCCCCAAGTTGAAGGTGAAACTGTGTCTTACAGTGGAACGGACAACGAAGGGCATCCCAACCTCCCTACATTCCCAAACCACAAAGAAAGGCGGAATGCGGAGAAAATTGCGAAGGTGTTAGGTGCGGTACCTAAACCTAAGCTTGATTCAACGCAATCTGCCAAACTTGAGTGGGCAATGAAAATCATTGCAATAAATGAAAAACACAGCGAAGACTCAACGTCTAAGCGCCAACGCTCGTTCGAGCAGTCAACCCCGAACGCCAAAAGGCCTAAGGTGCAAAAACCAAGCACCCTCAGCTCCAAAAAAGACATGTCGTACAGTGACGCACTGAAGGACAAACCCATTTTCGCTGTCATTGACAGGAGTAACGCGGATGGTGCGATCTCTTTCGATCAATGGGCGATCATCATGAACAAGCTCCAGGCCTCCTACTGGACTCTTATGATGGAAAACCCAGGGGAACCTGCCATCTTTGAGGACGCAGGATGGTATCAGGGGCGCGTCAGGTTAATCGCGTTTGATGGAGAAAGATCGCGCGATCTGTATAAGCTTGCGATAAGCAGGTTAGAGGGACTCTGGCCTGGTGCTAAGCTTGAAGTCGTGTCAAGGGAGGATATCCCTTGCAGGCCTAGAGCTCGCGCTAGATTACCAGCAGAACTCTCCTGCAAAGAAACAATCATGAAAATGATTCAATTCGGCAATCCAGCCCTTCCTACCCATGACTGGAAAGTCGCGAAGCTGGAAGAGCCGGAGGGTCACTATAGATCGGCTATAATAGTCATCAATAAGGACTCCCTAGCTCCCCTGGCTGCGACAAAAGGCGTGATTCGGTTCGGCTGGTCAAATATTGCCTTAAAAATATACAAAAAAGATGAAGAACAGAACATCGTTCCATCTACCATAACAAAAAGTGCGTCTTCAGTGGAAGAACCCGCAGGGCAAGTCGACCCTCCATCCATGGAGATAGACGAACTCGGCACATCTTCTGCTGAAACGTATGATAACAAACCCTCCACATCCGACTTGGATGCCCAAAACGTCGTCAAATTCTCCGACTTGGAGACTGATGACTCCGATGCCCAAAACGTCGTCAAATTCTCCGACTTGGAGACTGATGACTCCGCTAACGAGGTTTCGCTCAGCGAGGATGACCTTCTTAGGTCAAACTCTGAGAGCGAAACAGACGACGACCTCAACCAGACCGTGGTGGGGGTTAGTCTACTTAGTTGTTCCCAAGATGGTGCAGCTAACTCAGATTAACCTCCAACACTCCAAGCAGGCTTCGGCCTCCCTTCTTCTCCGTCTAAACAAGAGGGGGGAAGACATTGTCCTTATCCAAGAGCCTTGGATCATCAAGTCCACCGTTCGAGGACTAAGGACTCCTGGATATACTCTACTGTATATGAAGGACAAAGGTGAACCCAGATCCTGCATATTGGTAAGAAGTAGCACTAATGTATTTTTACTCCCTCATTACAGCAATCGTGATGTAACCACAATAAGATACCAGACCAGTGACAACATCTACTGGCTGGTATCAGCTTACCTCGGCCATGACCATCCTGGCCCTCCTCCATGCGACTTATTTAAAAGGATTGTCGCTGCAGCAGAACGGCAGAAGATCTGCCTCATCATTGGATGCGATGCTAATGCGCATCACACAGTATGGGGTAGTACTGACATAAATGAAAGGGGTGAGTCACTTTTTGATTTTATTTTAAGTACTAACCTTATAGTAAGTAATATTGGCAATGAACCAACATTCATTACCAAAAACAGACAAGAAGTTTTAGATATTACTCTTGTCTCCGACTCGGTTCATCATAGGATTACTAATTGGAAAGTATCTACTGAACACTCCTTTGCTGATCATAGATACATTCAATTTGATCTAAATGAGGAACCTCTCAAGCAACCAGTCTTCCGAAACTATCGGAAAACTGACTGGCAAAAATATCGGGTAGTTTTGAAAAAGTTTATTAAACCTGAACTTTTACAAAACCCTACAAACAAACAGGATCTAGACAAAAAAGTCAATGATCTTACCACTGCCCTTAACCATTCACTGCAGAAATCCTGTCCTCTTATAAAAATAAGAGGAAAACAGAAACCACTGTGGTGGAGCTCGGGGCTAGAACCGCTCAGGAAGGAATGTAGAAAACTTTTCAACCGTGCTAAACAATCTAAAACTTTAATAGACTGGGACTCCTACAAGGAATCCCTCAAAACTTATAAATATCAACTGAGGAAGAATAAAAGAACTTCCTGGAGAAACTTCTGTGGAAAAATAGAAGATACTTCAGAAGCTTCTAGATTAAGAAAAATCCTCTCAAAGAGTCCGACCATGCCTAGCAGTTTGAAAACAGCTGACGGCTGGACAGAATCCTGCGAAGAAACGCTCAATTTGCTTCTGGACACTCACTTTCCAGGAAGCTCTAAGAACTTATGCAACTATGATTCCACAGAACCAGGTAGCATAACAACAAACAACCCCGATCTGATTACAAGGGAAAAACTAGTTTGGGCCATTAACAGCTTTGACCCATACAAATCCCCTGGACCTGATGGTATAATTCCAGCCGAACTTCAAAAGGCCGCGGACATTATTATCCCTGTCCTTGAAGTAATTCTCATCGGCTGTACCACCTTGAACTATATCCCCACTCAGTGGAGAGAAGTCAAGGTGGTGTTTATACCTAAGGCTGGGAAATCATCCCACGTAAACCCTAAAGATCTCCGACCAATAAGTCTATCATCTTTCCTTCTTAAAACTTTAGAACGACTGATTGATATCCACCTGCGTACAGCTATAGATCCAAAATTGTTATCTACAGCACAACACGCCTACTGCAAGGGAAAATCTGTAGAAACGGCCCTACACACCCTGGTACGTACTATAGAATATTCCCTCCATCACAAAGAATTCACTCTGGCCGCCTTCCTCGACATAGAGGGCGCCTTCAACAACGTCAGCAACTCTGCAATTACAAAGGCACTGACGAAGCTCAAAGTAGATGATTCCATAGTGGAGTTGATAAATCTAATGCTAAAAAGCAGGAGAATCAACTCTACTCTAGGAAACTTCTCTGCAAAGAGATCTGTCAGTAGAGGAACACCGCAAGGCGGAGTCCTATCCCCTCTTCTATGGAATATAGTCGTCAATGAACTTCTAGTTGACTTAGAAGCTGAGGGATTCAAAGTGATTGCATATGCAGATGACGTCTCCATTGCGGTGTCCGGCAAACATGCTCACGTCCTTACGGACCTGATGCAGACCGCTCTAAATAAACTTCTAAAATGGGCGGGAAAATGTGATCTGGGGGTCAACCCTCAGAAAACTGAACTCGTTCTCTTCACCAGGAAATATAAAATTCCTCAACTAACAACTCCATCAATAAATGGAATCTCACTTGTACTTTCAAACGAAGCCAAATATCTAGGTATAATCCTAGACAAAAAGCTAAATTGGAAAGCCAATATACAGGAAAGAATCAGGAAATCCACCGTGGCCTTATTTTCCTGCAAAAAAGCCATTGGTAACAAATGGGGTTTCTCCCCCCAAATCACCCACTGGCTCTACACCGCGGTCATCAGACCAATACTCACATACGGAGTAGTTGTATGGTGGACCGCTCTTGATAAAAGGACCTACTGCGACAATTTAAGCAAGGTCCAACGAACAGCCTGTCTGTGTATAAGCGGAGCACTGAGATCAACACCCTCAGCTGCACTAAATACACTCCTAAACCTCACACCACTAGATATCTTCAGCAAACAAATGGCCGCCAGTGCAGCCACTCGTATGAGAGCTATCTCCCAATGGACCGATAACAACATCGGTCATGCTGCAATCCTGAATTTATTCGGATCAATCCCCTGTCACTCCGACTACACCATCCCCCAATTGGTTTTTGATAATAAGTTCCAAGTCTCAATCCCACCGAGAACGACCTGGGAAGACGAAGAATTTTTGAGAGATGATTCAATTCATTTCTATACAGATGGTTCAAAAACCGAAGAAGGGGTAGGCTGTGGGGTGTACTCAAACCGACTTAACGTAAGTCTCTCGTTCCGCCTTCCAAACCATTGTAGCGTGTTCCAAGCGGAAATTCTGGCGATCAAAGAGGTCCTATCATGGCTAAAAGAAAACGTGATATCCTCAACGAATATCCGGATTTTCTCAGATAGTCAAGCAGCCCTCAAATCACTCGGCGCTGTTTCTACGAACTCAGTAACCGCCCTCAACTGTCGCTTGTCTCTTAAGGAGATGGCTGAACAGTTCAATATTCACCTTATTTGGGTGCCGGGGCACAGAGATATCGTGGGTAACTGCAAAGCCGATGAACTCGCCAGAGAAGGAACCGTTCTACCGATCTCAACCAGCAGGTTGAATATTGGTATACCAATCGCTACATGTAAACTTATGCTAAAGCAAGAGGCAATGGATAGAACAAATCATAGGTGGTACAATATCACCACGTGCGTGGCAACAAAACGGATATGGCCTGGTCTAGATCCAAAACGCACAAGACATTTGTTATCAATTGCCAGATTGCAAGTTAGCTCCGTAATCAGTGTCATCACCGGACATTGTCTGATAGGAAGACACGCCATAAGACTTGGCGTTCCCTCAAATGACTTCTGCAGAAGTTGCTTAGATGAGGAGGAGGAGGAGACAATCCCACACCTCCTCTGCTCATGTCCTGCACTCTCTTTTAAAAGAAAGCGGCATCTAGGAAAATATTTTCTTGATGATCCAAGCGATCTGGCACACACAGATCCCCTGCATATCCTTCGCTTTATTAAAAGCTCCAAATGGTTTTGTTAAGTGAGGTATTCCCTCGCATAATACTTATGGTATCACAATGGACCTAATATTGGTCTAAGTGTGTCAGTTTGTTTTCCTGACAGCCATTTAAACCTAACCTAACCTACATAAATAATAACTATAAATAAAAATAAATAGTTTGGCATAATAGAATGAGGAGTCCTGGTACCCAGCGCATTTGTCACAACCATTGCCTTTGTTAGGTACCTTCAAGTTTCTGTCGGTTCTAAACGAGACAAAGCTTTTCATGGAAATGAATTTACTATCGGAGGACTTGCCAATTACTCGCGAAAGGCGATACCCGTGAAAAACTTTTCTGCTTCCATTGGGATTTGAACCACAAACCTTCCGGTTAACAGACATACATGCGAATCATCAAACCACGGGCATCACATCCAAATTATGCTCACTAGCTTTTTATAGCTTTCAGCTACATTAACGTTTCGCAGCTCAATCTCCATCATAGGTCGAACTATTATTTATCAACATAAACTAATCGTATAAGACCTTGCGTTTATTTTTAAATTTATTAACTTGCAACTTGAATTCACGTTTAATTTTATTTTTTTCACGAAATTAATGGATTTACTTATGCTTTAATTCAAATAAGCTCCTGTTTTATATTTGGTTCTATGAAAATATCGGCCCTTCCTTGTTTGTGCTGATGCGAACGAAACAACTTTTTAGAATTCAACATTTTTACTAATCGTTTGAGTTTTTCATTTTGCAATTTGAAATCTTTTAAGTGAAAAATAACAACATAATTTCTAAACATCCTGCAGCACCCACTCGATATAATAGGTTTTTTTAGACGGATATACTCATCTAAATTTATGTGTTACGTGACCTGATATTTATACAAGATTTTTCCCCCTGTAAGTGTTTGAAATTTTCAAAATAAACTTCACAAAGAATATCTTGTGTTTACACTTGCACTGCGCCATACATAAACGAACCTTTAAGAAAAACCTTTAAGGACGATGAAATTTGCTGTGTCTCTGAGGGGAAAATATTTTGGGACGGGTTGGAAACTGATGCTGTTTTGTGAAACCATGACATTCCCTAAATGTGAACCACATGTGTGAACTCGGGTCCACTCAAGACGTTTATAGCTGGCTCCCCCATTTTACCGCTGCGAAAATGAGTATAACATGAACCATAAATAAAAATGTGACAAAAACGCGACATAAAAAATCTTAAAAAAAAACTCACACACACAATTTATTGCCAACTAGGGAGGATTCTTAAAGAAGGAATTGCGATAGAAAAGAACGCATATTTGCGATACTGTTGAAATACTTAGAAGAAATAAATTGATGTAACGTAGAAAACGAGCCTAATTGTTCTAGTTTATTGGAAGGGTTTTCAGTTTTCTAGCTCTATATTGTATCTTCTTCAAACTAAAAAAAAAATCAAATGTAACAATAGGGCTTAAATTCAAAACATGTTCTGGCAATAAAACCAGAAACTAATACAGCACTATAATGGTTTCAAACTTCAGAGTGCGTACACCAACACAACTGCTGCATTCATTTTTAGAAATTATTTATTTATTTTCAGTACAAAGCTTGTCGAACTAACTGCTATCTTGTGAATAGCGCTTAAAAGTATAGATTAGGGCCATCCAAAATGAGTTCAGAGCCTGGATTTTATAAGACTGGAGATAATCAGTATAGTAAAGAGAGATCAAACTAATCAAATTGAGCAAGCATGACACGTTGAAAACAATAAAAAAAGTGAAGAGCACAACCGTAGATGACATGCCTCCATTGGATGCAGACAGGTCAAACGGATGCTCCCCAACGTGAGTAAGAAGATAAGAAGAACATTTTTGCTATCTCGTAGCAGAAAAGACTGTAGAAAGCTTATTGGCGTTGCCAGCAGGCACTTCGCTTTTGCCAAGCATTTAAACGTGTTAGGCTTAAGTGATACCACACTCTGTGAATCTTGTGGAGAAGATGAGGAGACTGCAGAGAACTTCCTCTGTGAATGTCCTGTTTTTTCTCGCATGAGGTTAAAGATACTCGTGGCAGACTTGGCGAGAGCTGGTAACTTAGGCTCTCTATCATGTAAGTATTTTGACCTTTCTCCGAACATCTGGAAAGCTATAACAAATAGAAGGCTAAAAAAAAAAAAAAAAAAAATAGGGTGGCGCAACAGAGCGAGGAGCCCCTGGGCCTAGCGCATTTCTCACAACCATCCCTTGTGAGGGAATGGAGGGGACCTACAATTTTCTGCCGGTTCCGGCTAATTGAGAAAGTGCTTTTCATGGCAATGAATACTAACGGAGGACTTGCCAATTCCTCGCGAAAGGCGATACCCGTAGAAAACACATTTTTGCCTCTGTTGGGATTCGAACTCGAACCTCTGGAATAACAGGCGGATATGCTATCCATCACACCACGGGTACCAACAAATAGAAGGTTGCTAACTGGTAATACAATGGACCGGTATTCAAGTCTGCGTGCTCCAGCTGGTATTTTAAAAACCTCCAACAAAAAAAAAAAATGCTGATAATGTTCAGTTGTTTAGATATGTTGTCCCTTCGGACTTATTGAAGATTGTGCGTGCATACAATTAACAAAAATGATCTTGCGGAATATTTAGTTGGTCCCAGGAGAATGGACTCTTCTTAAATCCACTCAAGACCAAATGTATCGTTATCAGTAAGGTAGTGCTAGACTTAGATTATTTTCCATACATCTCCTTGAATGGTACATACATTAATCAAATATACATCAAGTGCGAAAAATTTAGGTATGTTATTTAATAGGACGCTAACCTAGGACAGTCACATAAATGCGGCGGCGGCGCGCGGTGGGAAAGATCTTTGGAGTTCTTCGAATACTATGGTCATCCCAACAATACACACCTTTAAATATTCGGATGATGCTAGCCAAAACTGTAGTAATTCCTACTTTTACTTGTGGTGGCGACCTGCGAGGTCTTTTGCGATTGTCACGCTAGTAGTAGGAGAAAACTGAATGTCGCTTTTAATAACACAGCTCGTTAAATATTTGGCCTACGTCAGTTTGATCGGATATCTAGTTTAAAATATATCTCTTGACCAGCTTTTTCGGAACAGAACTTTACTATTTCTCTGCAATATTATTCTCACACAAAAACCCTGCAGCTTATATGTATAATAGGGTGCGTTTCAGCTCCTCTAACAGATCCTAATGCTAATTTACCCTCGGTATTCTTGTCGGACCTCAGAACAACAATTCTTCGTCAACGCTATCCGTCTGTGGAATCTTCTTCCAAGAAACTTGAAAATGAAACTCAAGTTAAATTCAGTTTTGAACTTCGAAATAATTTTCAAAGGGACTAAAATAAATTAAATTTCAAATGCATTGGCTTTCAAAGACTAACGCACTTAACATTAGATGAGATGTATTTATGAAAATTAATATCGATTTAAAATATAGAACTGAAATGCTTAATGATATGAACAGATTTGCTAGCATTTACTCTTAATCTTACAATTTTTATCTAAATACTCGTAATTTAGATAAAAATTGTAAAATTTAGAGTAAATGCTTGCATATAATTTTTCTAAGAACTAGCCTTCGAGCTCACTGTTTTTATAATGTACATATTCTCTTTAGCATAACATTGTCTTATAAAATTTCTTTTTTACTGTGTATGCAATCTATGAATAAAATTTTAATCTAATCTAAAACTAAACTTACAACTTCGTCGACGAACAGCCGATATGCGTCTTCAATAGCCCTATCCGGCACTAATTCACGTAAAACAGCAGTCAAAAGCTTTGGTTTTTACGGCCCCTGGAGAACGGAGAGTAGGTACAAAAAAGCTGCCAACTATAACTTCCAGCTACAGAAAGCAATTATAGTCAGACGTAACAGTCGGACGTTGAAATAACCTCTTATACCGATCAGTTTTTGTATTTTGTTAGTTGGCTGATAATTTAATGTATTCTTACAGCTGTCCTTCAACTCCGGTTGATGACTAAATATTCCTACTCAGCTTTGACTCTTTCCACACAGCTCCTAACACAGGCTGATGGATATTAAAGTTCAAGGTACCTTTATAAAGGAACGGAATAAGAGTTCTACTCGCCTAGTAAACAATCTTCTGCTTCCTACATTATTCTTGGCGTTTTGTGGGCTGTTGTATCAGGATGTACATTATGTATTTAATAAAAGGTAGCATGAACGTTTTATTACAGTAGCGACATTTGTGTATCTTCGAAATCGGCATCTTGCTTGCAGCTACTTGGCAGCCGGTTAGCCGTTTGGATGGCTCACCATTCTTATCTCTAAGCCTATGTAATGTATATGGCGAAAGCCTGCTTAACTAATGGAAGGATTAGATTATTATTTATTTTCATTTGTTAACGTTGTTTCCAAGATTTTTAAAAATTAACAAAAATAACAAAAGCATAGCTTTACTGCCGTTTGCCTAGTTGACAAAACAAAAAAAATTGCAAGATCTTATTAAAGAAAAAAGATTTTAGCTCCTACTTTTAATACTGATACTGATATACATATGCTTTAAAAACATTAGTTTATAATTTTGTTTCTATAAGTTAAAGCTAATCTGCAATAACTGAATAATTTTTTCACCTCCATGTTATTGAGCAAGTCTACAATTTTATTTTGCGTTAAGGTAGATATTACATCCAAAGGCATTTCTTCTTATTTCCTTAAGTATTGGACATTTTCCCATAAAGTGGAATATATCCTCTCTTTCTTCCATATTACATAAAGAGCAAATTATGTATAAGTCCTCCCTATGTGGCACGAAGTTAAGTTGAATAAGTTCTCTTCGCAGCTTTAACATCATTGATATTTCGGAATAAGGCTACCGTCTTTAAAATAATTCTTTTCTTTCAAATTGTGGTTTAGCTTAGAGTAAAGTTGTCTATATTTAAGGATCCAGTGGCATCGTTCATATATTTCTCTCTCTGATTTATGTCTGCCACAGAAATAAACTGATAGAGAGAGACTTTCATTGCATCTACGAGTATATTAGAATAATCTAGATTCAATTCCATTCCAACGTTTCTAGCTAACTCTATCCAATCTGCTATCTTTGGAAGCCGGTGATTATCTATCTTCATAACTTTCCACTTGCATCTTCAGCGTTTGGATGAAGAGGAGACAAAACTGTTTCCAACATAATCACGTATAGCTGGGCGTGTTGGGCGGCAATTGAAAAATTCGCTTGATATAATATCGAAGAAGTTTTTCCACGGATTCATACTGTTTCGCTCCCCAAGTTTGAACTGCGTAAAACAAAACTGACCTTGATATTGCCTCAAATATCTTGTACTTACTACTATGGGTCATATTTTTGTTGTAGAAACATTTATTCCAAGTTGCGTTGATTGCGACTTTAGCCTTCTGCAGTTTCTTTTTTAAATGATTTTCCATACCTAAGTTTCGCATGAAGTACACTCCTAAATACTTAAACTGCGTGACGACTTCAATGGACTCACCATTGTAATGCCATTTTTCGTTCGCACTGTTTCGGCCTCCTCCGCTTCGGAAAATCAAAATCTTAGCCTTCTCCGAATTCAAAATCAAACTCCATTGCTTGTAGTGCTTTTATCGAATGTCCAGCGTAATCGATACTACAGGTTAAGAAGTCTACAAGGTCCTCAATAAATAACGCAAACAGGCTTGGACTCAATGTACAACCCTGTCTGACACCAGTTTTTGTCTTAAATCCTCGTGAAAGCTTTCACCATTCCATACCTTTGCTATTGTGTCATCGTATAGATTTTCAATTACTCTTCCAAACATCCATGACATATCGATACTATAAAGCTTTTAAATTAGCGCTTGTCTATTCACCATATTCGATATGCTGATTTCAAATTAATAAAAAACGTATATTCTTGCCTTTATGGAGATATGATTCCGCAATACTTTTAAGGACGAAGTTATGGTCGATTGTCGAATAACCTGCTCTAAAACATGCCTGAAACTCTTTCATAAGTTTGTATTCCTCGATCCATTTATTCAACCGTTTTTGTAAAACAAGGGTGAAAATTTTGTAAGAAGCATTCAAAAACGATATGCCTCTATAATTGGATAATTCGGATAAACTCCCTTTCATGGATTGGGAAAATAATGGATTCCTTGAATTCTCGAGGTATAAATCCGGATATGCCAGAGGACCAGATGCTTTTCCATCCTTCAGCTTTGAAACTACCGAAATCAATTCTTTCTGTCTTATTTCAGCATCCAGTACTTCGTTTACAATGCGTGGAGTAGAGTAATGGAAATTAAGTTCCATACTAATGGAAGGACTACATTCTATCAATCTACAAAAGGAGGAAATATACTCAAAGTACCGACCAAGCAACATTTGAAGATCGTTGAGCGGGGATTTGGGATAGCCCACTACGAAAAATATAGTAGATTAGTCGATTTTATTTATCTTTGAGCAAAATTTCTTCATCTAATAATTTAACTACTTTTTCGACGCCCAAGTTTGCGAGTTGTAGAGAGTAGCAAATGACGTACCTTATTGAATTAATTGCTTAGGCAAATGAGGAATTTAAGATTGAATTGAAAGAAAAGACGAGTTAAAGCTCTGTACTCACTTTTCCAAGAATTTTCTTATAGTTGTATGCAAAAAAAAAACACAGAGACCGAGATCGATCTCAGGCCGTGGGCTCGAACTCAAAGTGTTGAGAAAGACCTCTCAACGAATGCTCTGTGTGAGAAAGTTTTAGTTTTGATATGCAAAAAGATGAGAAAACGCTCGATTTCATGAGATTGATCTCACGAATTGTTGAGCATGGGTTTTCTCTTACTCAGTTGATAAAAAATTATCAAAATACCCGAGTTTCTGAATAATTTTGTTACAAATCGTGTTTATAAAAATAGAAAATGTTTAATTGGTGAAGGTTTTCAAAAATTGAATAGATTTAGTAAAACAGGAGTGCAATTATGGAAACACGCGGTGGTGCTTAGACTCATCACGAAAAAATGATAATTTTTCTGCGTTATGAAAATCGTTCTTGGCGATTTTAACGCAAAACAAGGGAAGGAGGACATCTTTGGAAATACAATCGGTAAGCATAGCCTTCATGACAAAACCTCCGAAAACGGACTGAGGCTGATCGATTTTGCTGAGGGGCTTAATCTTGTTGTAAGTAGAACACGCTTCCCGCATCTCAAAATTCATAAAGGTACATGGCGATCCCCAGTTCAATTAACCGTCAACCAAATTGACCATGTTGCAATCGAAGCAAGGCACTCTTCCAGTGTGTTAGATGTCCGAACTTTCCGAGGGGCCAACTTTGACTCGGACCACCACTACCTTGTTGTAGCCAAGGTACGAATGAGGATATCTTGTTCACGACCTGTACGAACTAACGCTATAAAGAGATATGACGTCGGAAAGCTATAATCGCAAAAGATTGCCAATGCCTTTTCCAATCGAGTGTCCCTTCAATTATCCTTGAATCCCATGCCGCCAGCATTAAGCATTGAAGCCCAGTGGCAGCAATGCCAAGGAGCCATCAGAACCGCTGCCTCTGAGGTTCTGGGTTTCACGGCCACTAAAACGAAACCCATGGTTCGATGAAGAATGCAGGCAGGCAAATGCAGCCAAACAAAGAGCACGACAAATGGTTATGCAAACACGAACAAGGGCTGCTTACGATCAGTATAACGAGATTTACAAGGAGAAAAGAAGGGAAGAACACCGACTTCTCAAAAAGAAAAAGAAGCAACATGAGAAGCGCTCGTTTGAGGAAATAGAGAGGTGCCATGACAGTTTTACCAAAAGGTAAAAAGATCCTGCCAGGGTGGCAAACCCCGAACTCAAGCCTGTAAAGAACAGCAGGGATAGTTGTAGAGTCACAGTCGCTACTGAGGATCTGGAAAGATCACTTCTGAAGACTGCTTAACGGCTATGAGGACACAAATTCCGCTGTCAGGCAGATTGCCCCATTCAGCTTGGACGATGATCAAGAATGCCGTCCTCCCGACATAGAAGAAGTTATGCTTGCCATATGCAAACTTAAATCAAATAAGACTGCAGGTGCAGATAACCTTGATGCCGAACTTTTCAAGGCAGCTGGAGACCAGTTGGAAAGGAGCATGCACCAGCTGATCTGCATGATATGGTAGGAAGAAAGCATGCCCGATGAATGGAACCTCAGTATCGTATGCTTCACGCTGCTCCGTCAAGGTCGGTAAAGAACTCACCGAGAACTTTGATATCAAAAAGTTTTCAGGCAAGGCGACAAACTGTGATGCGATTTCCTCAACATCATACTTGAAAAGATTGTAAGAAACTCAAACGTCAACACCAGAGCAACAATCTTTCAAAAGTCCGTACAATTACTCGCCTTTGCAGGCGATATTGACGTAATGGGAAGAAAAAAGCGTGATGTCATAGGTGCTTTTGTGAGTATTGAAACAGAAGCGCCAAAATGGGTTTAATGGTTAATGAGGGCAAAACGAAGTATATGTTGTCATCAAACAAGGACACAGAACATCGACGATCCGCTATAGACACGGAAAACAGCATCAGTGCGGAGATCAAATGGAGAATAACTCTTGCCAACCGTTGCTTCATTAAGAAGGCAATTGAGAAACAAAACCCTCTCCAAAAAACCATGGTAACCTTGTAAAAGACCTTGATCATCCAAGTCCTGCTTTGCGGCGCGGAAGCATGGACTTTATCGAAAGCGGATGAGGAAACCCTTGGTCGTTTCGAAAGAAAAATTCTCCGAATGATCTTTGGTCCCGTATGCGAAAACAATGTGTGGAGAAGAAGATACAACAACGAGCTGTATGAGCTGTACCGCGACATGGGCATAGCCAGAAGAGTACGCATCGCGTGGCTACGATGGTTGGGCCATGTAGAGCGGATGGACCCAAACGCTCCGGCTCGTCGGGTGTTCGAAAGCACATTGCAGGGAAATTGCGGAAGGGGAAGACCTCGTCTTAGGTGGCGCAATCAAGTGGATGAAGACCTCAACCGATTTTGAGTGCAAAACTGGAGAGAGCTCGCCCGAAATCGAAGTCGTTACAGAAGGATGTTGGTTGAGGCCCAGGTTCACCCCGAACTGTAATGCCCACCTGAGTAAGTAAGTAAGTATGTAGGAGATCCTGGATCTCAAAGCTGTGATGGTAAAAACATTGGCTCCAATCAATCAACTATGTTTAGGGTGGTACAATAAGTAGCCACAGAACTTGCAAACCGTGCAACTGATTGGATCGCATTCCCACAAACTCCTAAAGAAATAGAAGAAGCGCAAAGGTAATGGAGCAATAAGAATGAGTTTCCTTACGCCATATGTGCTCTGGATTGCACACATGTGTGCATAAGGATACCACTCTATCAGAACGAGGAGTACAAATTCAATAAATGTACAGGCTACGTGCAACGCGGATGAAAAGCTTACAAGCATTGAAATTTGCTGGCCAGGATCAGTCCACGACTCCCTTTTTTGAAAAATAGTTTCTTGTTTAATCATATGAATAATAATTCTTCAGCAATATTACTTGGCGATAAAAGGTATGTCGTAACCCCTTGCTTGACACCATTTTAACAAACAAGTAACGATGCCGAACGTAAATTTAATGCTGTTCTAACAAACGAAAGATTAATAATAATAATAATTGAAAGATGTTTCGGAAAAATAAAGCAACGTTTTCCGACTCTGCAATACAAACAAAGTTCGAGTAAAGCAAGATACAAATCCATCCTTAATGAGTTCTTGTTTTCTGTTACTTTATGGATTCAGGCAATAGCTCTATGCGAATTAACGATCCAAATGATGATCAGACTCTCGTATTCGAAGTGCCGGACAAAATCTATCTCACATGCGAGTTCAGGCACGTCATCTCTGACTCTGAGAACATTCTCGTCCTTTAGCATATGACCCATTGTGTATTCAACTGGCCTGTTACGCGGAAGGTTCGTGGCTCGAATCCCAATAGAACCCAAAAATGTTTTTCAATGGTTATCGCCTTTCGTGAGTAGTGGCCAAGTCCTACGATAGTAAATTCATTGCTATGAAAGGCGCTTTCTCGGCTAGCCTTCCTTTACATCGAATGATGTTTATGAGAAATGCGTTTGGCCCCGGGGCATCCTGCTCTGTTGCCTAATACTATTTATTTATTTATTTTATTTAAATCACATATTTTTGCTAGCTGCCGCATAGCTTACTCTAAAATCAAATCTATATAGAAAATAGGATGTATGTATTAGGGTGGGTCAAAAAAATCAAAAAAATTTTTTTTTTGATCCGACACACGAAAACTTGTTCTTTGGTACCTCTAGAAAGTACTTAAAAAATTTGAGCTCTTAATATTAACGGGAAGATGATGCTCATCGTAGTTTTCCATTTTCAGTTTAGTATCATATTAAAATGGTCATATCTTTTTGAAAATAGATTGTTCAACCAGTCGCAAAATTTGTATTTATAGGAAATTGAACGGTCTACAAAAATGGTCTCTTATACTTTTTTCATTAATCTAACCATTTAAAAGATATTCAAGGTCAAAAATTTAAGTATTTTAAAGAAAATAACTTTTTTGTTTTGAATTTTGTAACTCACTAAAAAATAGTTATTACAAAATGAACATCAATTATTTTAATAGAAAATTGAACGTTCTACAAAAAAGGTCTTTTGTTGTTAATCGATTATTCTAACCATTTAAAAGATATTCGCAGTAGAACTGCAATTCCTACGAATTCTAATAATTTCTTTATAAATATTTCCAATTTATCTACTCAATCTATGAATTTTGATAATATTCATGTAAACTTGAGTTTATTCCAAAAAAATGACAGTTTGCAAGTTATGTCGTATCTTTTGTTTGAGAATATATTTCATTGGACTCAATTTCTTAACGATATTTTCTGCATTTTCTTTGTATATCATAAATTACCTTAAAATTTATAAATTAAACAGATAAACTTTAAATATTAATTAAAAAACTATTAAAATTAGTGGGAGTTGCAATTCTGCTGCGAATATCTTTAAAAAAAATGTTTAATAGATGTATTGGAAATATTTATAAAGAAATTATTAAAATTAGTAGGAATTAAAATTCTACTGCGAATATCTTTTAAATGGTTAGAGTAATCGATTAATAACAAAAGACCTTTTTTGTAGAACGTTCAATTTTCTATTAAAATAATTGATGTTCATTTTGTAATAACTATTTTTTAGTGAGTTACAAAATTCAAAACAAAAAAGTTATTTTCTTTAAAATACTTAAATTTTTGACCTTGAATATCTTTTAAATGGTTAGATTAATGAAAAAAGTATAAGAGACCATTTTTGTAGACCGTTCAATTTCCTATAAATACAAATTTTGCGACTGGTTGAACAATCTATTTTCAAAAAGATATGACCATTTTAATATGATACTAAACTGAAAATGGAAAACTACGATGAGCATCATCTTCCCGTTAATATTAAGAGCTCAAATTTTTTAAGTACTTTCTAGAGGTACCAAAGAACAAGTTTTCGTGTGTCGGATCAAAAAAAAATTTTTTTCGATTTTTTTGACCCACCCTAGTATGTATGTATGTTTGCATGTATTATATGCATTTTTGTATAGCCGGTATATTCTCCTAAGCCACCCAACGGATTTTATGAAACTTTCAGGGTAGACATAGTTTAGTCCGGAGATGGTTCCTGTCAAGGTTTGATCCCCAAATTCCCACAGGAACGAGGTTGGGAACGGATACTTAGAAACTACTGAAGTCTTTCAAAAATTCTTTCAGCACTAGGGTTGCTACATTATACCCCTCCATCAGTAACTTAGACTATATTTCATCCCTAAAATCCCATGGGAACAGAAACGGGAACGAGAACGGGAGCATTAAAGTTACTTGACCGATTTCAAAAATTCTTTCAACTCTAGGATGTAACATTATCCCTCAGTGACAAAGACTTATATTTCATTCACAAATTTCTATGGGAACAGAAGATTCCCATAGGAACGGGGTTGGGAACGGAAACTTAAAAATTTCTTCAGCATTCGGATGCCACATAATCCCACAGTAAAATAGATTATATTTCTTCCCCATATTCCCACGGAAGCGGAAGAACGAGAACGGGAACCTTAAAACTACAGATCAGAGCAACGCCGCGCCGGGCGGCTCAGGTAGTACTTCTATAAAAGGAATTTAAAAATTCTAAAGAAATTTGTTGCAAAAGGCTTTAATTTATTTAATAATAAAATGCAATGATTTTACAAAAAAAAAACTAATTTAAATCTGTTATAGGGTAATAATGGGTGAGAATTAATCCATTTCATTTACAACCATACATTCTCCATCGATATTAACATGAGGAGGACCATGTAGATAAAAATAGATTAAGACCTGGCTGGCCGCTGCCATGAATAACAAGCTACATAATTTATTTTAGTTACATTATTACATTAACCCTGTTCATTGTTGTAAACATATACATTATACATATATATGTAAGAGAAAAAGCAGGATACGTGAATATCATATTTAAACACGACCAGTAACTGGCCATTTTTGTGCTACCACGTCGACAAGGCCGTTGATAATGTTAATCAGATGTAATGTTTAATTATCGTAAAAATATTTTACATCAGCAAAAACATGCATACTAAATTTTGTTAAATGTCATGTTGAGTGCGAAGGTTACACATTGCATGTGGAATGATCTGAACTTTAAGTTATCTGTTTGAATTCATACTATTGTCTGTTTACTCATCCATGCATTCAATCAAACTCTAAAGGATTTGCAATAAATGCTTAATTGTCGCATGTAAAGCGTTTGTTCCTAGGTTCAAAAATGACTTTAAAATCAGTGCGCTTTGATATCAATAAATTTATTAAGACTGTCGTAGTGATTGAAATAACATAATTATGCGGGCTCATATCAAAAATATCGAACGAAGGGATCAAAACAGTTTTGGAGTTTAGAAAACAATGCAATAGAATATGCAATGCATATACTCAACATTCTTGAGGTTACTCGTTCGCCATAGGGTACAACGCAGCTTTTGAAACAGAGTGTTTTGCATAAGATACAACAACGGGGGGATCATTCTCCCTTCGTTTAGTAATTCAATTATAATTAATGTGGTACCCGTGGCGGGATGGTAAGCATGTCTGCTGTTAACCCAGAGGTTCGTTAAAATGTTTTTCCACGGGTATCGCCTTTAACAAGGATTTGCTAAGTCCTCCGTTAGTAAATTCATTCCGGCAGAAAATTGTAGGTCCACTCCATTCCCTCACAAAGCGTGGTTGTGAGAAATGCTTGTTCTATAATTTTCATTGACATTTTACCGTATCTATAGTTTTTGAGTAATCAAGCCAAAATTGCGGAAAAAAAATCAAATTTACAAAATGTTTCTGCATTAAAGGTAACTTTTGTTTTATAATAATCAACGCTCTTATAAGTTTGAATCAAACACAGAAAACTAAAATAAAAAAATCATTCTTAATTTTTAAGAAATTAAAAGAAATTTAAAGGTACTTTTTCCACAAAACTCATTTTTCGCTCAGAGACTAATGTTCAATCAGCGAAAACTACAAACATGGATTTTCTAGAGCAAAGCTGCTTTAATTTTATTTTTTATGACTCAAAGACTTACATAGGTACCAGTTCGAGCGATCAGGAACGGTGTTGTTAACAGTGTTTTCGTTATAATTGAGTGACAAATGCTATACCAATCGATAGTAAATATGCCAGAGAATGTTTTTTGTCAAAAAGATGTTCATTTGAACAAAAAATTTCCGTTAAAATTGTTTTTTTCTACTTTCCTGATGAAATTGAATAAGGAAAATAGAAAAATACAATTTTAACCAATATTTGTTCTTTTAAACGTTTTTTGGGCACAAAAAATTCTTTGAGTGATTTGCCATCGATTGGTATAGAATTTGTTACTCAATTCTAACGACAACATAAATATTATTCCATTTGAAAAATTTTCCGGATCGCTATAATTGGCTCCTTAGAGAGATTTTCATATTAGGTTGTTAATACAAAAAAAAATGCCTTTAATAAAGCAAAATGTATTATTTGAAGATAAAATTTGCTTTTTTTTCAAAGTCTTAACTTTGAAACTTGATTACTCAAAAACTATTCAACTCAGTTACTAAAAAATTAAGTAAATTTTTCTGTCTACTGCTTCTGATTTGATTGACTTGAGGCAAGTGGCCGCTGTGGATGGCTCGAATATAATAATATCGAATATAAAAATATAAATAATAATTTCAGCCGAAAGGCCTAATTTTTTGCTGCATTTGGAGCCGTATATATCAGTACAAACACGCCGAATATACTTAAATGCTTAAACTTTACATAACTCCACAAAAAATAATCCAACGGTGTTAAATGGTACGATCTTGGAGGCCACGCCATAGGCGTAGCAGCAAGATAACGCGCAAAAATTTCATGAAGTAAATTGATTGTATCGTTGGCTGAATGCCACGTAGCGCCATTTCTTTTTAACCAAGGATCAACATTCCCCAATTCAGACACGAAAATGTCGTTAATCATAGCATTCCCTAATAGCTTTGATATTATGGCGGTCTTCATTTTTGAGGAAATATGAGCCATTGCCTGTTGAGCACAACAAACAGTGACTTTTTGAGGATGTTTTTCGTCTGCATTATCATGACTCCAAATGCTACAATTATGTTGATTAGCGTACCCATTACCCTAAAGTGAGCTTCATCGCTTAACAAAATTTTCTTGTAAAAATGGGAATCGGTGGCCATCTCATTTTGGGCCCAATCCCTGAACGTTTGACGAGCTTGATGCTTGTTCGGCTGTAATTCTTGCATGAGTTGGATTTTGACTTACGCAAAATCTTCCACGAAGTGGATGGGCGCAGCTCCAATTGATGGATGGCGGATGGACTCATTTAGATCTTCTTCGATATCTGCTCTGCTTCACAGCAGCAAATGCGTCTTCGGTGAGCACTGTACGGCATCTCTGACTGAGCGCAGTATCCACTTCGTCTGAAAGAAATTATTATTTCGGCAAATCACCTATAATCTTTTTCTTTTTTATTTCGATTTTCCACGACAGGTACGAATAAAATCTTTTGGCTTAAAATCTTTAGTACAGCGGTTTACCAAACATTACTGTACCTATTAACTATCCAGGTGATGCTCTTGCAAAGCTTATAGTGGAAAATCTTCAAAATTGTGATTTGGACATTTCTTTTTTGATTGGCCAAGGGTACGATGGAGCAAGTAATATGTCTGGTCAATACAATGGTGTTCGGGCAATTAATCGCCAAAAATTTGCTCCGCATGATCTGTACGTCCATTGTGCAGCACATTCTTTGAACCTTGCTATATCTGTTTCCAGCAAAATACCAGCCATTAGAGACTGCCTAACCACAATTGAAGCAGTTTAAAATTATTTCTATACACCCGACACCGAAAAGAAAAGATATGCTGCAAAAAACAATAAGCGAAAGCGAAGAGACTCCACAAAAAAAGATATTAAATAGGCTGAATCTGACGCGTGCGTCGGATCTCAAAATATCAAATAGTTGAAGATTTTGAGGAGCTATTTCCGTTTGTGTTCGAGACTCTTGATCAAATAAGAACAGTGGAAAGTGACCCAAGGTAATTAAAAACGCTATGGATTTCAAGTTTTTGATTAGCTTAAAGTTTATAAGTGGTTTACCAACTCTCGTTGCCGTTAAGTCGTGAGTTTCAAAGAATGAATTTGGACCTTTCCGAGCTATACAGGTGATTGGCAACACTGGCTAGCTAAAGTGTAGTTGATAGTGAAATTAAGCTCCATAAATTTTGTAATAAATTAATATTGTCAGAAAAGTTTCCCTTTTTTTAAAGTGATTTAATTATCACAAAATCATCGTTGACTTGAAAATCTTTTATTCGAAGGTGAGCTAAAGTAGTGCATTGTAGAATAAATTGCATAAAAAATGAGTAACCTACAAAGGACACCGCCAAATAAGAGCTATAAGCACAATAACAATAAGCCGTTTAATAACAATAGAGACTCAGATCTCACACAATCGCAAAAACGACCGTGTTCTGAATTTTCACCAGATTTGCATTCACGTTCTCAAGAAAGCAGTTCTCCAAGCGCCTCCCAAATTGGTAATATGCAAGTGGTGGATCTAAAAACACTTGAAGGTTCACTTGCAGCATTACTCGACGATCGTCTCAAAAACTTGGCGACAAAATCTGACTTGGTTGAAGTCAGAACGAAAATGGAGGGCCTAGAGCGTAGCAATGAAATGCTTCAATCTAAACTTCAGCAAGTTGAGAATAAATGTCAGATTCTCGAACGTCAGATTGATTTTCTTGAAAAAAAAAATCCAACGAGAAAAATGTTGTACTGCATATTCCAACGCTGGAGGACGATCAGCTTGTAGTCGAGAAAGCAAGAAATGTTTGTTTGGATCTCTTACAACAAAATAACCCGGCAAAAATTACAAGAACAAAAGTGATTCGCTCTAGGAACAATCAAGTAGCAAATGTTATTGTAGAACTGCAGCAAAGCGATGACGTAAATCGTCTGATGAGGGCTGCCAACAAATTACGTGACACCGGAATATCTATGCACCGCGATTATACCAGAGCAGCGCGGGAAAAACGAAGACACCTTCTGCAGATAAAATCGAACATAATTGCCAAGAACAGAAACACCAAAGTTCTTATACGTGGACAAAATCTTTTCATCGAAAATAAAACATTTTTTTTGGACCAGAACAACATATTAAAATCCAAAGACGAGGATGGAATGCGAATATACAACAAAATTATGACATACGACAATGACAGCTTACAATTGACGGAGAAGGTTCAACAAGTCAACAGCGTCGGTAATGCAGCAAACCTGCCAGGGCTCAGTGGTGTCGTTAGGAGTATAAATTGTAGTGTTTAGTACGAAAGCCGTCTGCCAAACTAGGAGTAACGTAGCAATAAATGTTTTAAATAAGAAAAATGAATATTTTAAAATTTTGTCATATAATGTATCAGGGTTGAGTAACAAATCATTATTTAGGGAGTTTTTTAAATTTGTAAACAGCTTTGATTTAATATTTTTATATGAAACGTTTGTAACTGAAATAAACTTTGCAAGTATTGAAAATAAATTGATAGACTTTAAGTTTAAATGGATCCCAGCAGTCAGGAGTAGTACGCGAGGCAGAGCAAGCGGAGGATGCTACTTTAAGCTGAAGGATTTAAAATGTGAGTTTCGGATTCATAACGATATAACGATCCTACACTTGGAAATCAATAATAAACGTCTTTGGATACTACCATCATACGTAAATTGCAATAATTGGGAGAACGACTTCGAAAGAATAACGGAGATAATAAACAGTTTGGGATCTTCAAACGTTTTGATTGGTTGGATTGGTGATTTGAACGCGAGAATTGGTCTTGAGAAAGGAGTGATGAACGAAGTAAAAGGATGTAGCAGACAATCAAAGGATACTATTTGTAATGCCAGAGGAAAGAGATTGATTGAACTATGTGACACTTATGGTCTTAGAATACAAAATGGAACCAGTTTGAGCGATTGTTCGGGAAATCTTACATTTGTTGGCAGACAAGGATCATCAGTGATTGATTATGCAATCTTAGGTGAAGATTGGGAGACTTTTGTGACAGATTTTGAGGTCAAAGGATTCCCTTATTCAGATCATCTCCCGGTGGTAGTAACATTCCAACGACTTGTACAATCAAATGATGAAAATTTTAACACGCGATTGCTTCCTAGACTCAAATGGAATATTGCAAACGCCCAGGCATATAAACAACGACTCGTCGTAAATCTTCAAACTCTACAAAATGTAGACTTTTCTATGGTGGAGCAGATTGTGAAGTCATCTTACCCTCATCAACATTTCAGTGCAAAAAGAAGAAAAGTTGCAAAGGAACCTTGGTTTGATGATGAATGTCATAAAGCTCGCAAGGTATCTTTTGCATGGTTGAGAAGTTTGCGTAAATCTACCCATGGTCTATTTCGAAGAAATTACATCGAGGCCAATTCGCACTATAAGGAGATATGTAAGACCAAAAAGAAGAATTATGAAGAAATGCAAGCATCCAGACTGTCAACATGCAAAACTGCTACAGATTTTTGGAAACTTGCTTCGGAATTAAATGGCAAGCAATTCGGGGTGCCCAAGAAACTATGCGCTAACAGTCTATCCGCCCATTTTAATGAATTACTGAATCCTGTCACCATAACAACAAATTGGCATTATGCGATACCTGGATTCAATAACGAAATGCTCGATAAGAAATTTACTCTACAAGAACTTGAAATAGTGCTAGGATCCCTTAAAGATGGAAAAGCAGCAGGTGCGGATGGTATTCCCGCGGAGTTTTATAAATACGGTACCGTTATGCTAAATGAATGTCTTGTTACGCTTTTTAACAAAGTAATCGAAGAGGATCTCTCGGTAACTGAATTTCGAGATGCTATTATATGCCCGATACATAAAAAAGGATCCATGTTAGATGCAACTAACTATCGAGGAATTTCCTTTCTAAATGCAACGTACAAGATATTCACTACGATGTTGCAGAAACGACTCCTAACGTGGATTACAACCCAGAACCTTTTAAAAGAGTTTCAAGCTGGTTTTCGATCAGGTTACTCTACAATTGATAACATTTTCATGCTTAGAAATCTTGCAGAACACTTCTGTATGCAGCGACGAAAATTGTATGTATTCTTCATAGATTTTAAAGCAGCGTTTGACTCAATTAACCGAGGTGCTTTATTCTACAAGTTATATGGTCTGGGAGTGTCGCTGAAATTTGGACGTGTTCTGGAAAAGCTGTACAAAGAAACAAGGGCTGCAGTATGGAACGGAGCTGAGCTTTCAGACTGGTTTAATACTACATCGGGAGTTAGGCAGGGTTGCACATTGAGTCCCACCTTGTTTTCACTCTTTATAGATGACCTCGTCGATTACCTTCCAGGTGGTGTTGACTTTGCAGGAGAGCGTATTAAGGCTCTAATGTTTGCAGATGATATAGTCATCTTTGCGTATTCACCAGAAACATTACTACTTATGATTAACAGGGTATACCACTACTGCTGTCTATGGAACTTAACAGTCAATACTCAAAAATCTAAGGTGATGATATTTAAAAAAGGCGGTGGACGCAATGCATCGAATGAAAAATGGAACTACAACGGAGAAGATATAGAATGTGTTAGTGAATACAAGTACTTAGGCGTAATTCTGTCAAAAAACCTGAGCTTGGAGGCACATTTCAAGGAGAAACTTCAAAAGGCTAAAACAGCGATTAATATATCTTGGAAAAGATGCTTTATGAATGTAAATATAGCTCACAGCAGTAAACATAAGATATTTGAAGCAGTTGCGGAAAGTATACTTCTGTATGGCGCGCAAGCATGGGGATGTAAAAAGTTTCACAATGTAGAGAAGCTCTTAACTCACTATGTGAAGAGATTATTTCGTCTGCCAATAAACACGCCAAACTACGTTATAATGCTGGAAACCGGACTTGCTCCTCTATTCATTAAAACCTTGAAGATGCAAGCTGATTATCTCCTGCACGTTTTCAGAATGCCTGAATCTCGGCTCGTTAGAAAAATAGCAACCAAAGCGGTACAAAGCCATAATAACTGGTACGGTGAGTGGTCACGTCTCGCAGAAGAATGCAATTTAAATTTTAATCTAAATATGGAAGATGTAACTCACATTAAAACTCTTATGTACAAGGTTATAGCAGCAGTAGATGAGAAGTGCAGAACAGAATATGCAGCTGAAGCAGCCGGGTCCTTGTTCAGAACAACCTACAGTAGGCTTAACCATAATCTCGCTGAAAGAAACTACTTCCATAATGAGAACAATGTAAACGTTATTGCAACTATGGTCAAGTTAAGAAGCGAATTACTCAACTTAAACTTCATACCGCTTAGGCCTGATCTACCAATAGAGTGTACTATTTGCAACTTAGCGGAGAGGGAGAACGTTATTCATTTCGTCGGAAGGTGTCCAACTCTCAGGGAAACTAGCAGAAGTATCCTGGGAAGTGATTTTCTAACAGAGGATCAAGT
Source organism: Melanostoma scalare (assembly GCA_949752695.1). NCBI lineage: Eukaryota > Metazoa > Arthropoda > Insecta > Diptera > Syrphidae > Melanostoma > Melanostoma scalare. The sequence continues at coordinate 129,420,394 of OX456984.1, read as the reverse complement.
TATTAGTTTGCTGAATGAGATGGATGTTTCCAAACTTTATAATTATTGCAAAATTGCGTTAAAATACAGATCTAGAATATTCAACGAAGACTTCTGAATTGTGATACATGTTATTTGCTTTTTTGTTGGAAATCAAATTTATATGTGGTAGTGTATTACAGTTATTTAATTTACATAGTTGTCAATCTGGCAGACGGCAAATGCCATGCTTATATGATTTTTGTATACCTAATTATGAAATAACTGTTAATTGAATCGTAAATCAATAAAAATCAACTATCTATCTAATCTATCTACAGGGTGTTCCGTAATTCGTGTATTATCCTTTGGGGTGTGATTCTTGGTCATATTCTAAGAAAAAAAAATGGTTTTACAGTAAAGCTCGTTTCTCAACTTTGACATCACTTTTTGAAAATTTAAAAAAAGGCTAACTTTGGTCTGGTGTACCCTGACCTGTGTTAAATTCGATATCTCTGTCAATACTGATGATAGAGACCTAATCTTAACCTTAATTTTTTGTTGAAACAACAACCTTTAAGTATATCTCGCCAATGATTTATAGGATCATCTAAAAATTAAACGAGCAGGAGATGACTCATTTTCGAAAGTTTGAAATTGCAAAAAAAAAAAAAAAATAGCGGAAGTCCTTGACATTGACGTTAAACATAAGAAAGTAGTGAACCAACAAAATGATCGTTCGAACCCTTCGGTTCAAAGTACAGACTACAGAAGAATATTTTCGTGTTACTGTTTTCAATCCTTTTCTCGATTTCTATGTAACGGACCTTGGAGAAAAATTTACAAACCTTGGAAACATACTAGAAGTGGTTTTGGTTTTTTTTCAAGGATTCTTTGTCAGAAATAGACAAATCAGCAAAAAAAATTTATGAAACTCTTGAGTTTTACCGAACATATTTGTTACGCCACTGATTCGAGCTGGTGGAGAAGGATGCATTTTGGCTTAATTTTGTTATTCTACTAAAGAATATCCCAAAATGAAACCACCATGTGAAGATATCCAAAAGATGTGCAAGACACATGGTGTTATCGTTACAGATGACGACAGTATTGTGAGTGCCCTGTGAACAAAATGTTTCCGCGAGAGCACTATCCAAAAGCTGTCCCTACCTTAACGAAAGCACCTGATTTCACAGTCAAAGAAGTTAGTGAAGAAGTCAGGAACTCTTAAATGAACAGATACCATATGAGTTTTGAAAAAGATGGAGACATCGGGCTGAAACGGCTCACAATTCTCATCTCAAAGCTTATAAGAGGTATAAAAGTCTGTCTTAGCAATGAAGGGAAAGTTACCTTCTACCACTGTACAAAGGGAAACAAGATACTCAAAACTTTAATAACTACCGTGTGATCAAGCTGATGTCTCACACTTTGATGATCATTGAACGGGTTCGTATTGGATAGCCGACAGCGAAAAATAAAAAGGCTTTCTGATAAATCAATGCACTTTTTTCGCGGGCAAGTCAAAAACTGATGCAATCCAAAGTCTAAATATCCAAAAGAAATGTCGTGTTTCCTTACAGGATCCGTTTGGAAATGATTTCTTACTTCGAAAAAGCATTCGATCGACACCCACGAAATCTGAAACAGGTCGCCTTCAGACACCGAGAAGTTCCATTCTATACATTGCTGCAAGATGCACCAAAGACATGGGTAAATGTTTTATATGGTAGAAGAATGATTAATTGAGAAAGCGTTATTACCCCTGAAGCACTTGTCAGTCAATTCCTCGAAAAAGGCGATACCCGTGTAAAACAATTTGATGTTTCTAATGGGATTCGAACCTCGAAAAGCTCTCCTGGTCTGTCCTATGTAAGAGGCATCACATTTTGTGCAGCTTATTTTATACACGCCACTCCGCTCCATCATCGATGCAACGCCTTTGGTAGTGCCTATAGCGATAGTCGTAATTTGTTTAAATTATTATGTACAATCTTCATTTTGGCTCCTTTATAATATGTGTGTAGCTTTTTGTGATACTCGGTGCATAGGTATGCGAGTGAGACGTGGTGTCTGTTGTTAACATGCTGAGTTCTGATAGAATAGCGTTGAAAGATATCGTTTTTTAGTTTTATCAGAATGCCTTTAAACTAATATTTCTATTAACGTTTGCTTAAACCCGTTCACTTGAGCCAGATGAAGGATGAAATCATATTTAATTTTAAAGTAGTTTACGGTAAGAGGGAGACGGCAGAGTCTGTAAACCATGGAATGAAATGCAGCTAGTTTATTTTGATGATTGCAAAATGAATCGAATGTTATATATCGGTCATAATATTGAAACCGAATTACATATTGTGTTTTGAATCTTTTATCGATAAATTTGCGGTCAGTAAGAAAATAAAAAACTTAACATTAATTGTCTGGTGAATTGTCTGATTATTGGTGGTTTACATAAATGCACGTATACCTAGATTACGTATTTTTGATTGTGATGCAACCTTCCGTAAAGGGCACTGATTCTGTTTGTCTTTAAAAAAAATGTTAACTACTTGTTCTGGAGGGCCTTTTTTATTTTTAAAGAAGGAATTTTCTTCCACAAAGGTGTCTTAGGTTACCTCAAGTCATTTTTTAACGATCCCTTCCTTTCACAATCCACAAGTTCAAAATTGCTAGATTTTGTAATTTATTCATTAAATTTCCTGTATTTTGATTTCTTAATGAACCACTTTAAAAAAAAAAACAATCATCCCTTGATCTTTTTGCAAATTTCTCTATTGAAAATTATGTTAATGCTGTTGATGTATAAAAGACATTTTCAAATATACTTAAAGTTTTAGAATCATTTTCCACATTCTTTTGTCAAAGCATAGGTATGCTAAATATAAGCCATTTAAATTTTCATTATTTTTTCAGCGCTCTGAAGAAATTTTTATTGCTGTACTTTCCCTATCTGACGAGATGTGTATAATGTAGGTAAAGTGTCATCGTCGGAGCTTCGTGGTTTGTGTAATTTTTCTTTCCATGGCCCTCTGAGACATATATTTGAACAAGCTAAACAACCAACAAGATTATACAAGGCGAAAAAAGAAAAACTTTTCCAACTTTTCAGACACTAAAAGTTTTACCATTAAAAATGAAAAATAATAAAAAAAAATTATTTTGAAAGGATGCATAAATAAATCACAATGAACAAGTCCTGGATACTGAGACAAGCTCTCCACCATATCAGTTTTTCTTTTTAATACCTACATGAAAGAATAAAACGGAAACGAAAATTTAAAGAGTTGGGAATAACCTCGCAATCCTTAGACTGCAAGAAGTGGGTACATCTGCTAAAGGAAAACTTTAAACCTTATCTCAAATAATTGAATATCTTATGTTCATAAACTAACTTGTGCTCTGCCCTATGCATATAGATTCTCCAGTTTAATCTACAGCAGATTATTCTACATCCACATTTTTTGCTTAAGTAAGACATTTCTATGTGGAAACACGCTCACCAGGCGCACTTAAGGGCACAGTCTAATTAATGATGACCTATAAATATTTACTTTTAATTAAGTCATTTGATGTAGGTAGTAATCAGCATGCTCCCAAACTAAAAACCAAAAGAACTGGGTATTGAATACTGCGAGGCAAACCACTGTTGATACTTTTCCACCAGGAAAAAAAGTGAAGCTTCTGCTTCTTATTAAGAATGTACGGTTGGATTGCATCATGATAAAAAGCATTTTATGAGCGATTTCCTCCATATTTATGCTGTAGGTAAATATTTGCCCTCTCACATTAAGAACATTCGTTGACTACCTATACCTATAGTATTATAGGTGCAGAAGCAACTGCGAATGTGTGAGATTTATCACTCCACATTTTATCCTTGCTACTCGAACGATGGTCGATAGGACTTAATAACAAAAACACAAAGAAACAATTGAGTGCCTTACCACAGTGGAGACTGGAGATGCCGTATGCATATTCATCAGTTTCAGCCATCATACTACAACACAACAGTCCCATCTTAGATGTTAACCCGAGACAGTGAAGCAAGGAATCTTGCAAAGTGACAGTAAGCGCCTGAACAAAGTGAACAAAGAAAACTCGATATGGTGAACGCACATTTTTTCTCAGAATAGGTATATCGATTTGCAAAGCCAACCGCAGCTTGTCACTAAGTTTTACTTTGTAGTTTCAAGTGTTTTGAGTCACAGACAGCTGAAATGGTTTCGCATTTGTGTACTAAAATTCATTATTTGGTTTTCATTTTATTTCAATAAATCTTTCAATTAATCCTTTTAAGGCATAAGAGTAGCCAGACCATAAGATACCTAATTTTAAATGAACAAGAACCTAGCATGAATTAAGAAATTATGCTAGTTTTGTACTTTTGTAAGTGAGACTACGATGGAGAGATAAAATTTAGTCAGACCACTCCAAATTTCTAGGGAGTGGCTTTGATTGGACGGATAGAGTTAACGTTTGTCTGACTCAGCATTTAAGCAAAAACCTCCCTAGACAGTAGAGAAAAATTTCCTTTGGGGAACAACAGAGTATTGCTGTAAACACAGACATTGCAAAGTTTCAAGTTCTAAAATAAAAACGGCTCCACCATTGATTTTTAAAACTCATTTTTTTGTAAGAGATGGCAGAATTTCTTAGGAAGCATTATGTTCATTACAAATTAATGTGGTAAGTAAAAAGAAATTTTTTATCTCTATTAAAATTTAAAGAAATAAATATTTTATTCATATTGAACTTTTTTTCTGGTTTTCACTTGCTTGCATACATATAACATCGGATTTTACACCAATTCTTTTTCGTTGACGCTAATAGCTTCCCAGATGAAATTATTAAACTGAAAAATTTTAAATTATATTAAATATTTGCATTTTTACTCTTAAAACGTTGTTAACCTGCTAATTTTGATTTCGAAATACAAAGTTACAATACTTGTGCATGTTTAGTAGAAAATGATCCAAAGCGAAAGACATTATGTATGAATGAAATCAAATATTCCTCCATATTTATGAATATCTTTGGCAAAAATGTTTTTCCACGGGTTTCGCCTTTCGCGAGGAATTGGCAAGTAGTCCTTCGTTACTAAATTCATTGCCATTCGGAACAGGCATGTTTGTGAGAAATATGCTACCCTATTTATTTTACTATTTATGATGTCTTTGAAATTTTAAATAAAGTCAACTTGCAGCTGTAGGGCGATGATCTCAAGAATACTTGTTGCTTGTTGCAGCACAGCATTGAAGCTCGATATACTGAATGGATGAAAATTGCTGGAAAAAAATTCTCTTCACTTTTCCATCGTAATGTTTGGTTGAAAAAGGCGTCAGTGTGGTTGTAAATTTTGACGAAAATAAGAAACCGTTTGAAAGTCAAAGTTTTTTTTTTTAACTAAGAGCATAATTTTAAGTAACTTGCATTAATATCTAACTTTATTAATGAATTATACTTCACGTTTATTGAATTTCATACCTGCTTATTTTGTATGATTTTGAGGAGAAAATGAGGCTAAGCTTAATCATTTAACCAACTGCAACCTTTTAAAATTGGTAGAAAGGAAAACTTTATAAAATAAATAAATAAATAGGGTGGCGCAACAGAGTGAGGAGCTCCTGGGCCTAGCGAATTTCTTACAACCGTGCCTCGTGAGGGAATTGAGGGAACCTACAATTTTCTGTCGGTTCCGACTTCCGAACGGCTAATTGAGAAAGCTCTTTTCATGGCAATGAATTTAATAACGGAGGACTTGCCAATTCCTCGCGAAAGGCGAAACCCGTGGAAAAACATTTTTGTCTCTGCTGGGATTCGAACCTAGAACCTCTGGGTTAGCAGGTGGACATGCTAACCATCAGCCACGGGTAGCACAAGGAAAACCTTATCCCTCACACAAAATTTTATTGAAATCGTTGGAGATGCTTTTGAGAAAAATCAGTTTTATTATTGGTTCGCAGTTACCGTTATTTCGAAATCTAAAAAACCCACTCTAAAAACAACTGCAAATTTTGAATAAAATTTGTCAAGTGGTTCAGGCTCTGAATTCATATACGAATAGACAGATAGACAGAAAGACAGAATTGGAGGATCCATTTTTTTCGTATTCTCCATCATCTTAATGTCATGTTGTATTGTTATCTCAAAATTTTATTTCTGCAGGACAGCAAAATTTGCCTTATAACAACTACATATAAAAGCAAGTAAAAAACTAGAGACATGATTTTTAAAGCAATTTGGCTATGGGGGCTTAGGATATCAGCTCATTTTGGAAAAAGGGTCTCTTGCTCAAAATAGTTTGGGAATCCCTGGTTTAAGAAATCACAAGAAGAATTTACTTATAGATGATTTTCACGCTAGCCATAGCCAAACTGAGGAATATTTTGATAAGGTGGCCATGCATTTCTTCCAGTATGTAACTGAAAGAATTAAATCTAAAACCAGTAATTAAACTAAATTAATGATTTTTTTGTTCGTTTTATTGTTATTTGGTTTTTTAAGAAATGAATTTGTGATTTTTTTTTGCTACTGAATTACATTGATTCTACTTTTTAATAAAAAATAAATCGTAACGTTTTAAGTGCTTTCGTTAACTTTTTCATTTTATTGTTTTCATTTTTAGGCAAACCCAGAAAATATTTTTAATCGGAAATCAATCAATTGCACCGAAGAAAAAAAAGAATTCAGAAATGATTCACTTTGAATCCTTTTACCTAGATAGTGGAACACTGATATGGATAATTTTAATTAACCATTTATGATCCAAGAATTCTTCATAAAAGGTCTGTATACTCAGTAATCCATCACTTAAATTTATATTGGAATTACTTTTGTGATTCAGAATTAGTTCAGAAAATATTCACTTATGGGTATGAATATAAGAAAGCTTATATACATTTACTTTAATGAAGAATTCTAGGATCATAACTGTTAAATTAAAATGATTCATATCGGTGTCCCACTGCCCAGGTAAAAAGATTCGATATGAATCATATCTGCATTCTTTTTCGGTAGTTTTCTTCACTTCTGTGATCCATTTATGATTCATTTATGAATCAAAATGTTTGCTGGGACTAGTTCAATGATCCCCAACACCACACAAGAAAAAATTATTTTTACCATAGACGTGAGACGTCTGTTACTTATATTCCCCTTACATAAGGAATATACAAAGAGAGGAAGAGTGTAGGTAGGGTACACAAAAACCAGGCATGCCTTTTGCTTTCAATTTGGTCTAGTATGGTAGCATCTTAAGAGGCAATTAACAGTATATCGGCATGAGAGGGAAAATAGTTTAACTTTCTTTTATTTGCATACAAATTACGTTAAAGAATAGACAAATTAAACCGTGTTGGCGACTACTATGCAAATACATTCCCTTAGGTTGTCCTTTAGCTTCCTGAGGCGATTTGGTTGGGAGTTTAAGTTCTAATTGTTGAAAGTTTATCACTTTAGGGAGCTAAAGAAGATAATTTAACATAAGCATACATTTTACGAGTCTGAAGCAAACTAGATGTTCTTTTGTGTACTTATCTATATTGTATAGCGTAGAATGTAAAAGAAATATATTTTGCTGTAGAGACATTTATTTTACTGATACTTTTCAGTAATTGTTAGTGATATTGATTGACTCGGACCACTACCTTGTTGTAGCCAAGGTACGAATGAGGATATCTTGTCCACGACCTGCACGAACTAACGCTGTGAAGAGATATGACGTCGGAAAACTACAATCGCAAGAGATTGCCAATGCCTTATCCAATCGAGTGTCCCTTCAAATATCCTTGAATCCCATGCCGTCAGCATTCTGTAATAACTTCTCTTGCTAAATGTAACTGAATCGGTATAGTCAGTTACTGACGACATGTTGTTGACATTGTCGATTTTAGTGTTAGCATTTGGTTGCACAGACTTCGTCAGTTATACATACTAAGCCATTCTGAAATACTTCGTTCACAGAATAACTTGTAGTAGCGCTAGAGACGATTTCGATTGTCTTATTAGTATAAGCTTTTAAGTAGTCTAGTTTCGTAGCATTGTGATTTATACTTTTTTTATTTTGCTAAAAGATCTGAGTTTATTTCAGCTTGTTTATTGTAATTATTTACTTTCTGCGTCGGAGTTGTTATGTGCTCGATAACATTTCTTAATTCTTTGGAGCGCGTATTAAGACTTTCCTTGAAAGCAGAGTCGAGATTATCGACCGATTTAAATATTTTATCGAATTTGGCATTGTTTTCGTTTTCTAATCGAATAAACATGCCCGAGAGCTCATCAATATATTGGACTAACAGTTCATGGTTCAATCCATCCTCGCTCATTTTTTTCTTATTTTGAGCATCTTGTTAAATTTTCACATCCTGGAAAGTCAATAAATAGATTGGAATCAGTGCAAAAATATTTACTTTGGCATATTTCACATAAAATGTTAAATTTGTTTGTATAGTCTATTAAATATTTTGAGGCTGATCTGTAGCAAATGGATTTGCCCGTGTTGAAACTTTGGCATGCTGGATCGGCTTTTGAAAGTCAAAAACGCCGTCATTGCTACGCTTGCCCTAGTTAAAAACGAGCTATCACTAAACGACGAAGACTGGGATGTTATAGAGAAAGTGGTGCCAATTTTGCAAATATTTGAAGAAATCACATTAGAAGTATCGACCGAAAAAGTCTTTCAAAAGTAATAGTTTACTGTCGGCTTCTAAAACGACAAATTAGTAAGTATATGGAAGAATTGGATACAAACACTTTTGATCGAGAAAATCTAACACCCAGTAGTGTTCGAAAGTTGTTGGCAGCATTAAGTGACGAAATTCAGAAAAGGTTCAACCATCTCGAAAAAAACTTCCAAGAGCAGAGGCTTTCGAGACTAGGCTAATTTTAAAAGGGCATTTGAAAGCCTTAAGACCAAAGTTGGGTCTCAGTCTCAGGCGCTAAGTACAGAGCGAACATATACATCTGCTCCTATTCTGGAAGTATTAGTGCCAACTACATCAGCATCAGCTATTGAAAAAAAAAAGAAAATTTGGGATGAGTTCGATATGGAATCTGAACAATTAGTTCCTGAGAACTCCTTAGCTGCTGGGATAGTTGAGCTGCAGCAATACTTGAGTGAGCCTCTATTGAAAAGGTCAGAAGATCCTTTGCTGTGGTGGGATGCAAGGAAGAACGTGTATCTCATACTTTATCAATTCATGTTGAAAAGGCTGAACTTGGTTGCAACATCGGTACCATGCGAGCGCATATTTTTCAAAGCCGGTCTCATACAAACAGATAGAAGAAGTCGATTGTCACCAAAAAAAGTAGCACAGCTAGGCATACGTGTATCAAAACTTCAAAAGCAGCAATGTAAGCAAACAGAAGTTGCGTAAGAGAAGTAATGGTTTTCCCTCCTCAACAGTTTCATTAGTCGAAAAGTGTGCGTTTCGGGAGTTACACCATCGAATAACCCTTCTTGTTCTTTATTCCTCTATGGTGTAAATTAAATGTAAAAAATATAAATAGAAGTCAAAAATGAGTAGGTATAAGTTTAGATATAAGTTTTCATTTAAAGTTTGCTTTTTTTCTTTTGTTCCCTATTATTTAATGACAAGAATAGTCCGAGTTGTCTTTCAACCTTTTGTTATTTTGTTGCGTTTCAAACGTTCTTTTTTTATGTTTTAAAATATTATTAGTGTTAAAATCGAAATAAAATTAAAAGAATATGCCGATTTGTTTTGCTACAACTGGATTTAAAAGACCTTTAAATTAATTATTCGTTTTAAGCAAAATACTTATATATTTAGTTGATAAAAATAATCGAAATACCTTTGTTTGAGACTGAACTTTTTTTTTTTTTATTGCATAAGAATGTAAAAACGCAGTTAATTTTAGTTGTTTATTATTTGTTTTAAACAATATACTTATATGTAATGTACATTTAGTTCGTTATCAAAATCGGATTATATTTTTTTCAGACTGAATTCTATTCTATTATCTTTTTTTGTTATATTAAAAGTAAAAACATACTTTATTCTAGTTGTTTATTCATTTATTTATTTTAATATAATATTTGTAACATGTATTCAGTCTTTTAATTTTGGCCAAACTAGTACTAGTTTTCAAACTGTCTCATTGAAAAATCGATCAGGATTCCACCCTGTGAAATGAAACAGATCATTGGTAACAAAATAATACGAAAATCCAATGAAAGATGGGAATGCCTAGACTCCTGTTACTTCCAGGAAACTATGGCCGAAATATGATAAGAAAGAATCTGGAAAGCTGCTATCATTGAATAGACCTTCACTGCGAATGCTTGTCAGTATCATAACTGGACATAACCTACTAGGTTATCACAAAAAGAAAATGGGTCTTTGCACCGATGACCTATGCAGAGGATGCAATGACGAAGACGAACACGAAGACACAAGTCACTTCCTTTGTCAATGCCCAGCACTCTGTCATACTAGGAAAATTTTTTTAGGAAATTACTTTTTAAATGAACTATAGAAGAATTATCAGACGCTCCAAAAAGCAGCCTGTTAAACTTCACCAAGGCCACAAAATGGTTAAATACCGAACAGACATAAAATCATAGGTTTCTAGGACGTTACAATACGTCAGGGTATCACAATGGATCTACATTGATCTAAGTGTGACGGAAATAAGATCAACCGTCAGCCCATTGTACCTAACCTAACCTAGTACCGCCCTTTGATTTACCCATTACTATATTCATTAATAGTTCCGCGGAAATGGTTCCCGGAACTAGTTCCGATGGGAAAATGAACTTTTCCATGTTCGGTCCGTCTATGGAACTATTTGCCGCAACTCAAGTTGGGTGTGTTACGCTTACCCTCTTACCCTGCTGTTGTTATATATATATTTTTTTTTTTTTTATAATTAACGCACAAATCGAGGGGTTATGAATACCCTTATAATGTTATAAAAAACAGTGCGAGTATTTAGGAAAATAGGATGCACGTTGCTTTTAAACCTTTGTGAATCGTAATACAGGGGAAAACCACACTCAGGTAGAGCATTCCACATTCGGGTGGTGCGACTGCAATACGAATCTCTATACTTGACTGTACGCCCGAAGTTGGGCTCAAGGTAAAACTTATGAGCATTCCAAGCGAGGCGGGTGTTGCGGCTAAATTGTTTCAGGGGAGGAATGCAACTGGCTATTTCACTAGAGTACTGTTTGTGAAAAAAGCGATAAAAGAGAGTGAGGCAGGTGACGTTTCGACGATGTTCAAGAGAATCAATCGATTCTACGATTGAGCTATCACCTATCAATTTTAACGCTTTATTTTGTACCCTATCAAGCAGGTACAAAGATGTTTGAGTAGCACCTGACCAGATATGAAAGTTATACTCCAGTTTTGGGCGGAGGCTTTATAAATTGTAGCCAGATCAGAAAGGGTGAAGAACTTCCTGCATCGTCTTAAGAAACCTAAGCATTTAGCAGCGTTTTTGGCGCCTTCAAATATGTGGTCATTCCCACGAAGATCATCGTTTACACACATACCAAGTACTGACAGCTTTTCGGTTTCTTCGATGCAGGTACCATTTATGGATAATGGCAATGGGGGAATGTTAAGCTTCAACGACAAGAGACAGCATTGAGTTTTCGAGGCATTGAATTCTACTCGGTTCATAAGACCCCATGAAACAATGCTGTCAAGGTCAGAATTCAATGAGCTTATCATACGCAACCGTTCCAGTTCCACATCCGAAGAGCAGGGACGTAAATTTGGAAACGAATATGAAAAGCTGAGGGTCGAGTCGTCAGCAAAACAGTTAAGCGGATTAGAAGTTTCAGACAAGAGATCATTAATGAAAATGAGGAAGAGAGTCGGAGACAAAACGGAGCCCTGGGGCACACCAGCATTTATGAAGTGGGTATCAGACTTGAAGCCATCCAACACAACTTGTATTGAACGGTCGGAAAGGTAATTTCTAATCCAACGAAGAAGAGACTCATCGATACCAAAAGCAGGCATTTTCGATAAAAGAGCCTGATGCCAAACTCTATCAAATGCTTTAGAAATATCAAGCGCAATAATCTTAATTTCTCCAAAACAATGTAAATATTGGTTCCACTTTTCGGTAAGATATGCCATCAAATCACCAGTGGACCGTTTGCTACGAAAGCCGTACTGACAGTCATTAAGAATCTTTCGTTCTTCAAGATATTTCATATTTGACGGTTTATCAACGTTTCCATGACCTTGGAAAGAAGGGACGTAAGTGTGGTGCAATCCTATTTCACATGTAGATATACAGGGTGTTCCGTAATTCGTTTTACATACTTTGGGATGTGATTCTTGGTCATATTCTAAGAAAAAAATTGTTCTACAGTAAAGTCCGTTTCTCAACTTTGACATCTTTCTTTGACAATTAAAAAATAGGCCAACCCTGACCTGTGTTAAATTCGATATCTCTGTCAATACTGATGGAAGAGACCTAATTTTAGACTTAATTTTTTGTTGAAATCATAATCTTTAAAACTGTATTTAAGTTGGGCTCCTATAGGCTGAGGGTTGCCAGATTTTCAATTTTAAATGGTGTTCAAGTTTTCTTCTCCAAGCAAAAAATAATTTTTTTCTGAAAATGCCTGGTTAACATTGAGTTTCTTTATTTTTTACAGATAAACAAACCATAATAATAAAAAGCTCTAAGATAAGTGGACTCAAAAATCCATACATTTTATGATACCTACTTGAAAAAATACATAATGAGTAAAATTAAAAAAAATGAAGAGATTTTTAGCTTTGAGGTTTGTTTGAATAAAACAATAATACTGGCACATTTAGTAGTTTCTTTTGTATTTTATACAAATACAATTATAACAAGTGCTCACAGTGGCCTCCTTCGTTTTGAATTCATGCCAGAGCCCGTTTTTGGATTTCATTGTGGGTGTTTGATTTGAATTTGGGGTATGAATGTTCAATAGTTAAATAAGTCGTATAAAAGAATAAGAAAATAAATTTGTTCATCAGTTTATCAAAATAAGTCACGATAGCAGTTTGATCAGAGAGCTTTTTGAAATGCCTTCATTTCCGAAAGAAGAATACACAGATATTTTATTCGTATTTGGGTTTTGCAATCGAAATTCAAGAAGAGCACAACGAAGATAACAGAAACTTTGTCCTAGCAGACGTCTTCCTTCATAAAGTCAAAATTTTATTTTGGGAAGTAAATTTGAGCATCATTTGAAATTGAAAATCCGGCAACCATTAACTTATGGAAGCTCAACTTAAATATAGTCTTAAAGGTTGTTATTTAAAAAAAAAAATTAAGTCTAAGATTATGTCTCTACCGTCAGTATTGACAGAGAAATCGAATTTAACACGGGTCAGAGTACAGCAAAGTTAGCCTTTTTTAAAAATGTTAAAAAGTGATATCAAAGTTGAGAAACGGACTTTGCTTTATAACAATTTTTTTCTTAGAATATGACCAAGAATCACATCCCAAGGTATGTAACACGAATTACCGGACACCCTGTATATATATCCATAAAACAATGAAAACAAACTCTAAAGTCCCAAAAACTGGCAATATTTCGGAATTGCTTTGAACTACTTTCTGAAATTAATTTTTCCCGTCCTTTTAAGACGATTTAGAATCGATTTTAGTGACTCGTACTCATGATTTGGTATTCCATGTATATTATAATCATCTATAGATAATTCTAGCCCGGCATAGAAAATGGTGTTTTCCTTTATTAAACTCGGTAACTACTATTTCAAGGGTGCCGGGATTATCTCATTTGATTTTTAATTACATTTCCTTTATGTACATAGTGAACCAATAATTGAATTCCGATCAGGTCACCATTATCCTTTTTTACCTTTCGCCTTTCCGGTTCGGTGCCATATAACCACAGCTAATCTAATGGACTACAAAACAGAAAAATCAGCATCATAATCGTGTTTCGCGTTTTGCTTCCTTCTCGTTGAGTGGTTTGGGAAAATCTTCAACCTTTTTATTCCATAGACGACAAAATACCACGAACGAAGTCTTAATGAAACCCTTAGCATTTGATGTTCTCTTGGATTATTTTTACGCCCTGGCGCTCACCTGAAATTTGCAAAATTAATTGGATATCGATGAACAAGATAATTGAATATTGAATTTGGTCTCTTTCTCTTAGGTTGGTTATGGTTTAGACTGGAAGTGAACAAAAAATTGATAGGTATATAGATAAATCTCTCCGCTAAAAGGATTTTAAATTAAAATTTGAGCAATTACAATTCAGATAAGAGGAAGACTTGACGTTCAAGATAAAAGGAAGATAAAACATGATTAACCTTTTATGGAAAAAGTGGCCAAAGTTAAACAGTAAATAAATCGGCCTCAACGAAGTATATTGGCGCGAGAAACGAAAATAAGTCAATCTTGACCTAGCTAGTCGATTTCTTTTTTCGTAATTCTAAAAAAAAAAATTTAAAGTTGCAAGTTAATTGAAATCGGTCAAGCAATGCGAATACATACAATTGCTTTCAAATCAACCACCTCGTCCAAAAAATACAGCCAAAATAAGTTAGTCAAAATTCGCATAACTGAAAATTGGTATTAACGTTAAATAAACTATACAAATGAGATGTAAAGTCTTCTTCGATTATACAGTATTTATCGCTTATAAGAAACACGCTTATAAGAAAACCTCGCCTAGAAGAAACTTGAACAAGAGCACTGAGTGCTTTCGCATACATTACAATAAGGGTGTTTTTTTCTAAAGCCTATAAAGGTTTGATCAAATAGGGAAAAAAAAACACGATTTAGCAATTTGGTAGCACTAGGTAATTGGCATATGAGATATGACTTAAGTGCAAGCTTCAAAATAAATAAATAACAAATAAAAATTTAAACGGTGGGTGAGGACTTCCCAACGAAAGTGAATGTGCTCTTCTGGATACAGCTAAAAATCTAACAACTCATTCTGTAAGTATTAGAATCATATAATGTGAAAGAAGCGCATAAGAGGTTATCATGTATAATTCCAGGAACAAATCGAGTTTCTTGCTAGTCAATGTGAAGTCTGGTGTAGTAAATTCCTCGCCAGCAGTATCATGGTGTAGGAGCTTGCCTGATGGAAAGCAGATCTCACACAGTGAGCCTCAAGCTGCCGAGTCACCTGTTTACTTTTAAGCAAGCTCTTGTATTTTATAGGAAAAGAATACATCTAAAAAATAAACAAATATGCATTTAATGCCTCAAATCAAACAAAAATTTTTTATCAAGCTTTCGATTGAGTGGAATAGTAGTTTTTTTTATTATTGAAATTAAAGATTTGTATTGCTGCTGTTGCTTCACGAATAAATAATAATTGGCATAGGATTCCGCTTGTTCGGTAGAAACTTCATAAATTTATTTTGTATTCCACAAATTTTCTTATTACATAAGCATTACATAAGTACATAGATAAATTAATAAAAAATATTTAAGGGTAAGTAACATTTTATTGAAATTTGAATTCCAATAAGTTGCTGTTGTTGTTGGTGATTGCTTTTTATTGCCAATTGCTGATGAAACTGACCAGCAGCAGAAAAAGTCAAAACAACTGATATAGCCCCGCGATCCGATTTACTGAGATTCGGATTAGACAGTTGAATTATAAGTCCATGCTTTCAGATCCCACCAGTCACCACGCACCAATGAAAGAAGCAACAAATGTGTATCAGGGCGACTAAGAATTGCATTTAGTTGCAATTGAGCGAATGCAGCCTTTTGCTGTTGTTTCTGCAGAAGTTGTTGCTGGAAACTGCGTTGTTCGATAAAAGTTGACAGATTTTCATTGTTAAACAATTTCATGGGCTGCTGTTGGGGTGCGACTGGAGTTGGTGATGATATTGATCTACCAGGAACAAGTTGTTGTTGGTTCAATTCATGCAGCATCTTTTTTTCAAGTAGTGAAATAACATATATATCGTGTGTTTGTACTAATTCATGCCCAAATAATTGTAGTGATACTTTATGAGAAAGTATTTGTTTTTTTGTGTTTTTAAATATCTTTCTACCTTTGAAAGGGCTGGTGGCACCCAGTTGGCACCATTGGTTACCGAAAATGGCACCTTAAAAAATTTTACTGCGGCAACGCTGCATAGCACATGAAACAACTTTCGAAAAATGACAACAAATAAATTACAAACAACCAACATGGCCGGCGAAAGTGGTTGCTTGGGCACAGAAGGTAAGCTACTTTTACGGATGGATTTATCGGCATTTTATGTATCTAAACTATTAATTTTAGGCTTAAATTGGAACAAAGACATGACATTGATGTTAATTGATTTGATAAAATCGAATTATGCCCTCCTTCAAAGCGGCATAAAAAAAGAGCATACATGGACATAGCCCAACAAGTCAATGAGGCTTTTAATTTAAACATAACTACCGAACACGTTGATCCGAAGTGGAGAGGGCTGAAGAAAACATACAAAAAAAATAAAGAAGATAACAACACCACGGGACAAAGGAGGAGGACATGGGAGTTTTTCGACGCAGTCGAGGATGTTCTTTACAAGGCTCCTGAAATAAAACCTTCTGCTATAATCTCATCCGACGAATGCATCGTGGCAACTGCATCCCCAGAAGAGATATTTTTTTACGATGTTATAGAAGAAGATACGAGCTTCCACAAACCTACGCAAAAGAAGACGGGCACGTGATCTTGAAGATGATCCAGCGCAGAAGCGGCGCAAGGAGCGCATGGATGTCTCCAAAAATTTTTTGGATATCTTCCAACAAATGGTGGATATAATGTGAATTTTATTTTGTTATTTTCTTCTTAAGCTGTTAAGTTGCAGCCAAGATGACACCTGTCGTCTCTGTCTTGAAGACATAGAAACAACTGAACACATTTTATGCGAATGCACTGCCTTAGCTAGATCCAGGCTTAAAATATTCAATAAAGGGTTCCCCAGTCCCCTTGATATCAGAAACGCGTCTTCCTCGAAGATTCTTAGGTTCTTACATGACCTCAGCTTCGAATGAACTAACCTACACACTACGTGTTTTTAAACCTAAGGGAACAGCACAAAAGATTTGTCAGGTCGACGTGCTTGTAAAGGTAATTTTCACCTTCACCCTATCAAATTAAAAAAAAGCTGTTAAGTTGAAGAAGTTGAAATTTTTTTTTTTTTGTTACTGAGTTTTTGTTATTTGTTTTTAACGTAGTTATAAGGTAAATGAATTTTGTTTCTTAGTAGATTTAAGAAAAGACTTAACGAACGTGAACTAAGTATTTAATAAACAATAAGTTTAAGTTTACAAAGAATAACAAATGCTTTCCCTTTTTGAGTAGCCAGACTGCATGTAAATGGAGTCAGTTTCGTTGTTGATTTCACTGCCGCTGTCGTCATATAATACATACTCTTCTCCCATATCGTTGCTTTGTAGGCATATATTGTGTAAAATACACGAGGCCATGATATATTTCTCTATCAAAGTTGGTTTCAAGCAGTCAATGTGGAAAAGTCGTCGAAACCTGCCCCTTGAGCAAACCAAACGCTCGTTCGATAGTGACAAGGCATTTAGAGTGGGTAATGTTGTAGACCTTGTGTTCCTGTTTTAAGCGCCCGTTGTCTCTGTATGGAGTAAGCAACCATTGCTTAAGTGGGTACGCTGAATCTCCAAGCAAATGCTGGTTTTCATTAATGCTAAAGTCATCTTTATAGAAGATTCATGTTAATAACGAACAAAAACATTAAAATTCTAGTCACACTACCTGATGCGATCTTGTTAATTAAACCAGATCTTCTCAAAAGCAGTGCATCATGTATAGAACCTGCTTCACCAGTGTAACAGTACATGAATTCCATCTTGTGGTTGCATACACCTTGCAGTAGAACAGAATGGAATCCTTTCCTATTGATGTAAGAGTTGTGCGAATATATAAGGGCTCTTATTGGTATAGATAGATAGATAGATAGATAGATATATTCTTTATTTCATCAAAGAGTTTACAAATAGAAAACTTAAGATTAAGGACATGGCAACTTAGCCGTCTGCCTGATATGACATATCATGATGACTTAGATAAATTTTTGTGTAAAAAGTATTAGGATTATAAAATAACAATTTTAATGATTTGAAACATAAACAAGTAAATATAAAAGTAAGAGCTTACAATTCAAAAATTTAAGCTTAATAATGATATTATTATAAATTATAATTTGACTTTTTTATCTTCGTGAAAAATACCAATTTTAAGTGATTTGACACAAGAAAATTAATTAAATTAAATTAAATTGCAATAACTGACTCGTTTAAGGAAAACTATTGCGATAAGAGAGTGCGTGCTGGCAATACTGATAGAGGCTAAGCCAACCTGATGCCCCATTGAGTACTTCATATAGATGTTGTAATTGTAACGTGAGATAATTTGGTGGAAATAAAGTCGTCGAATCTCTTGCAAGATAGGGCATATCGCAATGAAGTGATAGACATTTTCCGGATCCCTTCTATTACATAAGTCGCAGATTTGTGGCAGGTCTTCTCTGTGTGGCATGTAGTTCAAATTTAAAACTTCGACTCTCGCTCGGAAAATGACACTGATGACTTCGACGGAAAAATCTCTTCTGAAGTAGTTTTCATCAGACCTCAAGTGGTGATTTAAGTTCTTGTATACACTTCTAGATAAAGACGAAGCTGCTCTATCCAAATATTGCGTATACATTTTTTCATCCACTTTGGCGATCACATCTGCGAGATTATTCTGCCAAACATCCGTGTTGTTCTCATTTAACAAAAGAACGGCATCATGCGACAACGCGAATTCATTCCAATCTTTGAATGGCGTAGCATTTGTATGAAGAAGTCGAATCAAAATAGTCTTGTGAAGACTCTCATCACCTCGGCTCATAACTTTAGAAATATAGTCTGCATTTGCTTTGAGGGTTTGAATGTAAACAGGTGGTATTCCTGACTCGACATATATCATATAGCTCGGAGTTGAGTTCGGCAATCGAAATAACCGTTTGAAGAAAAGCCTTTGAATCGCCCCGAAAGCGTCGAGAGGTATATATCCGAACACCTGAGCTCCATAGCACAAACATGTATTGACTGTAGCATTAAAAACACGGTACTTGGAGGCCACCTCAATATTCCGGTTGGCAAAGAATTTTGACCACATCATATTTAAAGCAAGCTTAGCTTCGTTGCTCTTCATTTGAGCGTGCTTAATCATATTGAGGTTGTGAGTAAGCAAAACACCTAGATATTTAAACTCTCGAACAACTTCAATACGAATGTTGTTTAAAAACCAGCTCTCTTCGGGTTCAAAAATAAGTATTTTTGTTTTTTGGCAGTTTATTTGTAGGCCCCAAGTTTCGCAGAAAGTGTTAAGTTTATTATTAATTTGTAACTGCAACGTGAAAGGGTTATCCGCTATCAGTACCAGGTCATCTGCATATAGTAAGACTTTTAC
This sequence comes from Melanostoma scalare, assembly GCA_949752695.1. Taxonomy (NCBI): domain Eukaryota; kingdom Metazoa; phylum Arthropoda; class Insecta; order Diptera; family Syrphidae; genus Melanostoma; species Melanostoma scalare. The sequence continues at coordinate 129,401,013 of OX456984.1, read as the reverse complement.
TAAAACACTTCCAAATACTACTGCACCAGGAGGATGTTTTGGATTTCATCAATCTTCTTCTTCTTTCCATTTCCGGCGTTACGAGTAGTGATCTTGAAGCGATCCCAACTCTCCTCTTGGATTTCATCAATAAATAATGCAAATAAAATCGGGCTCAGGATACAACCTTGAGGCACACCACTTGTTGTTTCAAACCATTCTGAGAACTCGCCTCCATCCCAGACCGTTGCCGTAGACGATGAAAGAAAACTGAGGTACGTTAGAAGGAATTTTCGGGATATTCCCAGGCAAGAAAATTTGTAAATAAGCGCCTGTCTGCTTACTTTGTCAAATGCAGCTTTGAAATCCACAAAACAGACGTACAACTCCTTCTTTTGTTCGATAAATTTCCTAGCTATGCTGGTTATCGCAAACACATGGTCCATCGTAGAAAATCCAGAACGAAAGCCTGCTTGAAACTTACTGAGGCAATTAGTTTCCTCGATCCATTCTATCAGTCGTTCGTACAAAATTGAAGAAAAAATCTTTCTCAACGAATTTAGGATTGAAATTCCTCTATAATTTTCTGCAGAATTGGCATCGCCTTTCTTAAAAATAGAGAAAATTACCACTTTGTTGAAGCAACTGGGAGTATCTGCATCACTGTATATTTTGTTGAAAAAATTGACAAGGTAGCTTTTGAGCTTCATAGTGCTATTTTTGAAAAATTCGACTGGAACACCGTCTATACCTGATGGTGCCTTGTTGTTCTTTAACTTTTTAAGGGTTATCTCCAGCTCCAAAATTGTTATGGGCAAATCCAAACTATCCGCGGTCGTGTTTGGCAATGCGTAGTCAAAAGTTTGGCAATTTTCATCGGACACCAGAAGATTTTTAAAGTGGGTTGCAAGGACATCAGCTTCCAGACTATTTTTACCATCTTGCTTACGGCCACTTAGCTCGTTGATGTTTTTCCAAAATTCCTTAGAGTTTTTGCAGTTTTCTAAATTTTTCGCTACATTTTTGAGGTAATCCGCTTTTTTTGCAAGCATAATTGTTTGAACTCTTTACTAATTCTGATGTAAGTATTTTTAAAAATCGTCGAATCTGTTTTTCTAAAGAGTTTCAAGTAGACAAACGACAGTTTACGAAGATTTCCGCATTCCTTATCAAACCACTTATTACCAGTTGTAATCCTGGAGCTATTGTTCGTAGCAAAAGGAGCAGATGCTTGGCAGAAGCCATTTTTTCTAAAATAGAAAGAGGATGTTCTGGCAGCTTCATCTGTAGTAGGCTATCGGATGTGTTTCCTTGTTCTATTTAGTTTGATAAGAACGTCACATGTAGCTGATACTAATCTCCAAACACTCGCGATGCATACTGCATACACCAAATCTGTCTGCAATGGATCTAAGCAAATGCGCATTATTTCAGACTTTTTCAGGAAATAAATCAAGCGTAAATCGTTAGATTGTTGTCAAACAAATTCAACAAATTTATTAAAGCCTATTTTATTTTTAATGTACCTCATACATTCGGGAGTTCCTAAATACCACAAAGTGATCATCACCTGCTTCTCAATCAACGTGGATTTCCTTCCAGGGCCAAGATGATGTTCTTCACTCGAATGTATTTCCCTGCACAGTTGCTCGAATGTGTCTGAATTAACGCTCATGGATTATTGCTCATGGATTATTGCTCATCACAACTTTCATCATCGTCACTTATAAAATCAAAAAAAATCTCGAACGCATGTTTCAAAACAATTAATTTTTCCATTCTACTTTTATTTTTCTTATATTTTAAATAAGTAAAACACACACCACAGCAATGCAGATTGACATGAAAGTTTTTGTTTCGGCGAAAAACATTTTGACAGCTGTTTGACAGCCAACGTTCAAGTGTGTTTCTAAAATGAACTGAGAATTGAACACGCTCAGTTCAGAACACGTTCGTGCTGTTCGTTCTCAGTTCAGTTCACTGTTCCGAACCAAAAAAGAAAAACCCCTATAGTTTCTATATACAATGACATCGTCTGAATTATGTCGGCCGAACTCTGACGTCTGACGCTCGAACCAAACATGTGTTAAACAAAGAGAGCACGTACAGCAGACAGCACTCCAACCGACAACGTCAGATGTCGTTCGATGTCGTCCGACTACAACCGATCAACCGACAAATCCGAACTTGTTTGGATTTATCGTGCTTCGTACGTCAGTTTGCCAGTAGAAGTACACAAGACTACAAGCAATGGATAGTGAAAAGTTAATAAATTTCGATTTTAGTAGGACACCACTATAGAATAAGTTTTCTAGGGCTTATAATAATAGAGATATATATATGGAAAGATGTTTTAATTGAAATGAAAGAAATTAGTTCAATAACAGGTTGTCTGTCAGTTATCGTCAGAGAAAGGCAGCAGTGTGTGCAGACGAACGTCCGAGACTGTCGTCCGAACAGCTCCTATCCGATATCGGCCGATAATTCTGATGCAGGGTACGAGAGCCGATAGGTTCTCCGAGCTGTTCTGGACACTATAATTGTTATATTGTTACTATGGATGAGGAAATAAATGATATTGTGTTGCTTGTTCCAATTATCAGAATGTTTTATTTGTATTTAAAGTACTATAAAAAAAGAAATAGGAGGTGGTGGGTGCGGCCCTTGTTGTTGTAAATTGCTTGCTGCTATAAATATAAAACACAAAATGTTTTTTTTTTCCTTCAAAATCATAAACGTCAAATTTGCTGTACAGCAAAAGTTAAAAGTTCGTAAACTTGTCCAGTTCCGATTCCAGTTCCGTATGCAGCTCCGTCGCATTGTGTTCGCGCTATCGAATTTGTGTGTATTCAATAATTTGAATGCTGTTCCAGTTCCAGTTCCAGTTGCAGCTCCGTCTGCATTGTGTTCAGCCAGTAAGATGTTTTATTCTTGTTCCACTAGTGAGAAGTCAACGTCTGCGAGTTATGAGGACGGCAAGCAAATCATGCTATCTGTAGGAACAAAACAAACTGCAAATTAATAATTCTAAATAAAAATATACGATTTGTACCCACATTTACCAATTTTCTGTTCTAGAACTGATGTCATTTTTCAACTGAGAAATGCGAAATGTCATTTGGTACATTGGGTGTGTTCGGTGAGTATACAAATTGTTCATTTTTGTTAACTTAAAAACATAAAATCGTTCACAATTGTTAGAATGTATATGAGTTTGTAGCTTCACCAAACAGACCCAACGACAGCCGAAGCCATTTTCGATAACATTTCCGAAGGGAAGGGAAGATCGCAAAATTTTTGTTGTATTCAGCACGTGAATTTTTCTAAGCTAACTCTAGCCCTTAACTAAAGTCGTGATTATTTCCTACGGTTCTATAGTCGTGGATCCATTGGACCCAAGCCGATTAAAATGTCAATAAAAAAAAAGTATAATATATTTTATAAATTTTTTTTTATCAAACTTCATACTTAAACAATAACAAACAAGTTTTTAAGAAACCAAACACAGGAACTCTCATTTGTACTTCAAATTTGCACTTTCGTCAAGCAGTCTCATTTTATATAGTTCAAAAATAGTGAAAACAAAGTTAAAAATCCATCAAAAGTTTTTTTTGCAATTTTAAAACCAACTCTTCAAAACTGTAAATTCAAAAAATTAAAATCAGTGTCTGAAAAAATTTTGACAATGGTCAAAGTCAGGCAAGCTACAAACTAGAAAAACAAATTTTTTCCCAACAGGCCATACAAATGGGCAGCTTGGAATTAGCACACAAATGTACCGTCCTCAATTTTTATTTGCCGGTCACAAATAACACCTTTTCTTTTGCTTCTTTCTTCATCTTGGTCATTGTCTGACTATTCAGAAGACAATTCTGAGTCTGAATTGTGATCATTTCAATACCAAATCGTCGTCACTGCCGGCAGAAAAATCATTTTTCCGAAAAATTGCTAGAATTTAGATCAATTTCCTTTTCTTCGTTGTTAAATTCCATAAACAGCTGTTGCTACAACATGTTTTCTGGATATGCAGAAAAACTTCTTTGATTTGCAATTATAATCAGCTGAAACATTTCAATAAACCGAAATAATAAATAAAATAAATAACCGAAAAAAATAGTCATTTATGATGACATTTGAAGTCAAATTCAGTGCACAGTGGAATTGAATTGAATTCAGTGCATAGGTATAGGAGCATTCCACTAAGATTTCATTTTTAAATTAAATTTGTTATTTGTTGTGTTTATGCTCTTTGTGTTATCGTTGCGCTTACCTTGGCTGTTCCCCTGTTCTTTAACTATCGCATCGATAACATCGATCGAGAAACAGTGAGAACCGGAACGAAATCCTACTAGATTCATAGAATTTCGTTCCATTTTCCGCTGTTTATCGCCGGCTTTTATCGAGGCGATAGTTACAGAACTGGGTTCTGTTTTTTGCTTTTGAGTAAAAATTAATAAAAGCATTGAATGTGGAAAGAAAAAATTACCCTTAAAGGAACAAAATTATGTAAAAAAATTTATTAAGAAAAAAATATTTTCTTTTTTCAAAATTTTTACTTTGAGGCTTGATCTCTCAAAAACTTTTCATTCAGTTAACTCAAATTAAAATTTTTATTTAAGAACAAAGCATTAGCTTTCAAAAACACTAAAGTATGAGAAAGTAAGTGGCTTACATAATTTTTAATAATTAAAAAAAAAATTGAATCAATTTTTTATAAAATTTCCTCTCGCGCCTACACGGACAGACCCCCCTCCTACACATTTTTTTTGACCCAACCTATCCATCCTGAGGCTTTGGCAAACGGTATCTTAAACACCCTACATAAATAAAACAAAATTCTAAAAGTTAATAATTAATTATGAAAATACAGTCGACTCCCTCTAAGTCGAACTTTCACGGGATGTTTTAATAAGTTCGAGTTACAGGGAGTTTTTAAAAAATTCGAGCTAGAGAGACTATTATTTTTTTTTATTGAATATAAGGAAGACAATAATCAATGAATAAACAAAAGCTTCTTACTTCTATGGCTCGTTAATTCTTTACTGTCATTCATCATTGTCTCAACAAAATTATTTAAAAGAACTAGTAATTTTTGACTGATATACCAAATTGGCTGGAGTATTCACTTGTTTAAAAAATAACTCTATTTTAAAAGGCTGTTTTGAACTTCATCTGGTACATCTTCTGTCAATTCAATCGCTGTTTGCAATATTTCAATTGCATTTTCGATTGCATTCTATTCTGGCATTTCGATGTTTATTATTTCGGCTTCTTCATCAGCTTCACCGTCGTCGTCGTTAGCATCATCGGCATTTACTATTTCTTCCAAAATTGTCTCACTATCTAGTATTTCTGTAGCTACCGTCATCGACATCAACATAATCCCTCCAATTAACACTCAGTAATCAGTTTCAGTTAGCCGGTTCCAGATCCTCTCGATTACATTGATGTCGTCGGCGTCGGTTTCACATATCAGTTGGTTAAGCGGAATATGATCTTCATCGTCCCAAGTCTCGTCCCAAGTCAAGTCCTCGTCCTCGAGAGTGAAATTTGTCTTGCCGCTGAAGAAATAAAAAGCGCTACTTCAAGAGTGAAAATGATTATGTCGACCAATTAATAAAATAAATTTTTAAACTACAACAATTTTGACGCCAGTTTCAAAAAAAAAAAAAAAAAAAAAAAAAAAAAAAAAAAAAACAATTTTGTTCATCATGTCATTCAACGAGACAGCAGTGAAACAAGTCAAAATCGTAGAAGACTATAGCACATTACTATTCAAGAAAGCAGAGGGTATCAAGATGACCTTCAAGCGTTTGACTAGTAGCTTAGACCTAGATCAAAACGGTGTGTATCTGGCGTTCAAACTTGAACAACTAAAAGAATGCTGGGTAAAACTGATGGCTGTTGACGAGGAAATCATGTTGTCAGAAGATAGTAAACGCAAGCAGCAGCACGCAGACGACTTCATAGAACTGGAACAAAAATACGAAGAAGCATACATTCAACTCAAAGAAGCGGAACGTCAACGGCAGCATCAAGACATCGTAGTCCCACAAACAACAACCCATCGATAAATTAAACTTCAAGCCCGCTGTATACCATCCTTCAGCGGCAAGTATGAAGAGTGGACTCCATTTTGGCAATTGTTTGATCGTTTGGTTCATCAAAACGATGCATTGAGCGAAGTAGAACGGATTCAATACCTAAAAACGAATCTAAAAGGCGAAGCGGCAAGAATTATCAGCCATCTGTCACCTACAGCTTGCAACTATGAAACTGCTATAGAATTGCTTACAAGACGATTTCAAAATCCTGCGGTTTTAATCAGCAATTATATACAAAAATTACTCACCTTGAAGTCAGTGCGAAATGAAAATGCATTTGACTTAAAAACCTTAATGGATTCGTCAAGAGAAATCTTATACGGAATCAAAAATCTAGGGGTTGACGTAAGCTCCTGGGATCCAATCATAGTTAAGTTACTGTGCCCGAAGCTGGACGCTGAGTCAAGAAAACTCTACCAACAGTCCAGAGGAACATCTACAGAAATTCCTAAGCTGTGTGATTTGTTCGAATTCATTGAAGGAAGATTCCGAGGACTGGAAAGTAGCCGTGAGGGAAACCGGGATCATCAGCATCAACCCTCAAGATATCCAACCTCATCCTCATCAGGAAACCATGATCATCAGCATCAACCCTCAAGATATGCAACCACAAAAAATCTTTTGACCACCCTAACAAAGCAAAAATGTGTTGTTTGCAGCGAAGCGCATCAACTGTATAATTGCAACAAGTTTGTGAGTATGAAGCCGCGTAACCGGTTGGACGTAGTGCAAGCATCAAAACTGTATTTCAACTGTTTGGGAGGTGGACACAGAACAAAGGAATGTTCGGTGAAGAGAGGCTGCAAAATATGTACACGACAACATAACACCCTACTTCATGTTCCCCAAAGTGACAATGTTGCAGATCCAATAACAAACGTTACATCTACTAAAATTGCTACTGCCTGTCATAACAACAGGATGGTACTTTTAGCAACAGCTATGGTAAACTTATGTGTTGGAGGGAAAAATACAACCGTACGCGCACTGATTGATCAAGGGTCTCAATCGTGTTTCATTACAGAAAAATTAGCTTACCAATTAAAAATTCCACTAACCAAATTTGAATCAAGAATCAAGGGTATTAACGGGCACTCAACAGAAATTATTGCATCATGTAACTTCAAGCTAAAATCCATTCACAATGAAAAAATGTGTCTTGAAGTTGAAGCTCTCGTTATGCCAAACATTACGTCGAAGTTACCAGCACAAAATATAACAACCAACCATTGGCCACACGTACAGGGATTGATGTTGGCGGACCCATGGTACCACCAACCAAAAGATATTGATGTACTGATTGGATCAGACATATTACCACAATTGCTTACCGATGGATTAATCAAGGGACCAAATAACACTCCTATGGCACAAAACTCAAGGTTTGGCTGGATATTGTCGGGACCAGTAGTGACAACCTCGACAAAAACAAGTTACAGTACACTAACTTCATTTATTAGTGTATGTTGTGAGGATGACGACCTGAAAAAATTTTGGGAACTAGAGGAAGTTCCCACAGCAGAAATTAAATCCACAGAAGATGAAATGTGTGAAGACCACTTCAGACGTACTCACTATAGAGATGACACAGGACGTTATGTTGTCAAATTACCACTGTTAAAAGACATCATAGTCTTGGGGGACTCACGCAAAATGGCGTTAAAAAGATTCGTTAATTTGGAGCAAAGATTGGCAAAAAAAAAGTCTTCAACATGACTATGTAAAATTCATCAAGGAATATATAACTCTTGGCCATATGGAGGATGCATCAGCCGCAAATACTGACAAAACGTATTATCTTCCACATCATGAAGTGATAAAAAATGACAGCAGTACAACAAAACTAAGAGTTGTATTCGACGCTTCAGCAAAGACGACATCTGGAGAATCTTTAAACAGCATCATGATGACGGGTCCTACACTTCAAAAGGATTTATTTTCGGTGATACTCCGATGGAGATCTTTTAAAATCGTCTTCACAGCTGACATCGAAAAAATGTATCGGCAGATTTTGGTTGACAGTAACGATCAAAATTTACAACGCATCCTGTGGAGAGAAAGTACCAAGGATCCAATAAAGGAATACATTCTTAAGACAGTAACATACGGTACCACAGCCGCTCCGTACTTAGCAATCAAGACCCTATATCAGTTAGCAGAAGATGAAAAACATTTGTACCCAAGGGCAAGCAAATTATTGCTCGAAGGATTCTATGTAGATGATTGCTTAGGAGGTGCAAACTCGATACACGAATGTATAAATCTCCAACAAGAACTAATTCCTCTACTTCAAAAAGGTGGATTCAATCTTCGTAAATGGACATCAAACAACTCAACCTTTATCAATAATTTGTCAAAAGACATTATAGAAATGGAGCCAGAACATGATTTTGACAATGATAGAACG